>JANUSC010000312.1:0-264616 GCA_025200525.1 Camellia lanceoleosa
CTAAGGTGACATGCACCAGCGCTCCTTAATTCGAGATTCATCGCCTTTGGTGACATGCACCTAAGGGGCTCTTAGCCCGGAGACTTAATGTACACCGTGATATTCCACAGTGGCGCCCAACTGAGGTTGATCGGCCCTAAGGTGACATGCACCTAAGGGGCTTTCGAATCCGGAGACTGTAATTCCGGCCTCTAAGGTGACATGCTCCAAAGGGGGCTCCGGGAGAAATCAGGAGACTTAATCGGCTCAAGCAAGATATAGGCACTCTAAGGGGCTCCGAATCCGGAGACTTATCAGGCCGTATCAGTGATATTCACGAAGAGGCGGCTCTCCGAATCTGGAAGCAGTTGATCGCTCTAAGCGTGATATGCACCAAAAAGGAGGCTCGGGGCTCAATCCAGGAGAGCGCAATAAATCGCCCTAAGGTGACATGCCACCTAAGGGAATAAGCTAAATTAATCGCCGCCATGACGAGAAAGGCCACAATGGGGTTTGTGAAATGAATTGAACGATAAAGAAAGATGGACTTGCATTGCATAAGTGAAGTAGGCCTATACAAGTATCAAAGAAAGCCATAGGTCGGGAATTCAAGGATAGGGTTTTACATAAAATCGCCGCTTATATCTTTGACGGGGAGGAGCCACTTTTGATCTCTTCAATGCCATGGGTTGTAAGGCTGCAGGGAAATGATGATAAGTCGCTTGGAACGACCTTCATAACATGTATCCGTGTTCGCCCCCATGATGACATTATACGCATTTAAAGGAGCTTTTAACGACCAAAATTCAGAATTCTACCATTGACCATTCGGGAGCTCCGGCCAGGTAGATGATCTTTCCCTTAATCCAGTATTCGGGATTTATATTAAAGCCGAACAATGGATGAGCACCGGAGACAGATCTCGACCAAGGTTGGAGGCCGAAAGTTAGATGAAAGTTTGGTAATACCATAACTTCTAAGTACTCCCCGGTCTATGAGAATTCATTCAATAGTGAACCGGTTTTATAGCGTCAATCTAATGACCAATCCGATCAATGTGGGAAGCCGCCGTTCAGCCAATTGCTCAATACCTGAGTCATTGAAAGTAATTACCTGAGTTTTTGGGCCATTCAAATTAACACGTTGCTTTTTGGGGGGATTGATGCGATTGAATTTAGGTACCTGTTAGGTGCAGCAGTCAGAAGTCTTGTTCGTCATGGATCACGGCCATGGGAGTGAGAGTCCTCGCCTGCAAAGGCTAGTGCCTTGGAAGGCTTCCTTTTCATATCTTTATTGCGATTGCCGCCGCCTTGCACCAGTTCTTCGAGTGTGATCTTTAATGCGTATGCAACTCTACATTCGCTTTCAGCGGTCATGATCTTTTGTGATATTAAGCGAACGCCTATCCCTTCTTCGATAGTCGGGCGGCCCCACCATCTTTGGACGGCCATTTGAAGAATGGAAGGTGTTGGGACTTCGGTCACATAATGCGTGAATTGGTTCTCCGGATAAACTACGGTGGTACTTTTTGTTGGCACGACTTTCAACATTTGTTGTCGCCTGCGCTGATTTGCTATTAAAATCCGTCCTGGGGACCATTGATCGCTGACTCAATGAGTATCCGCCTTTTGTCTACGCTTAGCTAGTAGTATTTGCACGAGGCTTTCTGAGCTAGGGAGGTGGCATGAAACTTATTGGTTGAAGCATAATTTCCCGCGGGGCAAATATTTGTTGGACATTTGGCGGGCTTTTATTCTCAAGGCTACATCATCTTCCACTTTGCAATACTTCTCAACTTTTTTTCATCAACTCGCCCAATGTGACTGTTTTCAAGGGGTCGTCGTGGAACTGCCGAAGAGGACTATCGATGTAGTCCTATTTGAAGGCGTGATGGCATTACGGTCGTCCTAGAGTCATTGGTAAGCGCCGCTAAGCCGCCGCGACGAGGTTGAAGCACCTCCACATAGCGCCACGAATACGCTTCCGAGCATTTCTCACGATCGAATCCGTGCGATAGCCCAAAGAGAGTCGGCCCGCCGCATTGCACTGCTGGTGATGAATCATTCTTGGCCCCTGGGGACTGCATAAATTGATGGAAAGCTTTTTGATGGAGGCCTGCTCAGCACTTTGTAATAATACCACTTGACTGATGTTTAAAGGCCCTGTGTCTAAGGGGAATATTCGCACATGAGGGCTTGTTCCGCATGCAATGTCATGGCCCCGCCAGGTAATGACTCGGATATGATCGGTCGGTCTAATTTGCCATCATTGAAAGAGTCAATGATGGAGCTTTTGAATTTTAAGAGCAGGGGGTCGCCTTTTGCAATCCGCCTTCCGGACTGCGAGGATCGTCTTGAGCCTTCGTCGAATCAAGCTAAAATCTGCGCTTGTTTCTTGTATGTAGACTTCTTTTGGAGGAGCTGGAAGTTTCTGGATCGTCCCTTCTTGGTGAGTTCGTGGGTAATGAGTTGGAGTCGCTATTGGTATCCTTTGGTCGGGGCTCGAGGTCGTTGTCCTTTGGCCCTGGAGGTCGTCGTGATCTTCGGGCATGATGGCTTCTTTTTCAATTTGCTACCATTTCGAAGCCACAAATCTGGACGGAGATGTTCATTTTCGTAAATCATGTTCTCTCAGCCTTTGTTCGTTTCGCCGCTTGTTCCATGATCGCCACATTGTCTCTTGCGTTGGCACAAGTCGTTGGTGAATCGAAGTTCAAGGCGTGTCTTTGGCCAATGATGGTTTTTTCCGAAGGCATATTTGCTAAGTAGGAGGTCATCTCTCAAGCGGTCTAAATCGCTAATGGCTACCTAGGAGGATCTTCGGCCAACACGCTTTGTCATGTGGATGTATTTGAGTATTCACGTGACTACGCGCCAATTATCGGGAGAAGTGGTTTGGAAATACTCTTCAAACTCTGAGAGACGCCATGATCCTCATTTCAAAGTCACCGAAAGATACAGAAACACTCACGATGGCCTAAAGCCGCCTAAGATTAACACTGACGTGAAGCAAGTTAGTTCAGTGCCCTCAAGATAGCTTTGTTTACTAAGTTAAGGAAGTGATTCTTACATACCTACTAAATATTGTTCCCCGATTTATGTCTGCTTTCTCGATCCTCCTAGGCCAGGGCTGAGCTTACTTTTGATCATTGTCCTTACATTATCCTGGTTCAATGCTACACACTTATTCTACATTAAATATTGTATTCTGTCGCCCCTATTACACGCCTGCATGGATACAAATGATTATTATCAAATTTTGCATTAACGCGTAGTTTTGCCTTCGCCTTTGTCATTTATCCGACTAAAAGGCCCACATTGGCTATAAAGGTGAGACACCCTCGTGGGTCTAAGGTACGCTTTATTTTGTGAATTTAGTTCTTGTGTGATATCTTTGGGAGATTCTTTGACTGACTTGATCGCTGAATGCCCTTGTAATTTGGATGAACTCATCGCGGGTATTTTCCATCTTCTTATTGGGCAAGTGGTTGGCTTAATCTATTTTGTCACTGCTCTCCAAATTTAAGTTCCCGTCTTCGCTCTGGTTTTGTGGTTAGAAATCAACAACCACATAATCCATCAAAACTTTTTTCAACTTCCTCATTAATCTTTTGTTCAAAGGTATGCACGCAACACCTCTTTGATTTTTTAGGGTCCAAAATATAATTTATCTAAACTATGAGGGCTAGGGCTTAATTTTATGATTTGAAAAATTTATTTATGTAGAATTTAATAAATCACCAATGCTTCTCACTAAAATATTATTAACATTTTTTAAAAAATACGAGATTTCATGAAGTTTAAACTACCTATTTGGTTTAGCTTTTTATTAGTTTCATTCTAGTCCTGGTTTTGGTTCTGGAAGCGGTGGTTTTATTAGTTTTTGGTTTCGGTCTTGGTTTTTGTCTCCTAAAAACGTAGGAACCGGGAATTCAAATCGGCCTCAAGTTCTGTAGTTCCAAGCTTTGGTTATGGTTCTCAAATCGAACCGGACCGTGACATATATGTTTATTATTTTTATATTTATGCTTTGTAAAATTAAAATATAAAAGTCACTTTAAGATTTGAAGTCACTTTTAAGATTTCAACACGCCTTCATTGTGAAATTGATAAACTCTAACCAACTTAATCAAATTAATTTATAACACCGAGCCATGCACCTGTATTTTCGATTTTTTTTTTTTGGGAGGGGTCAAGATAGGCGTTCAGTATGTTAGTAAGTTAGGATTACAATTGAAGGGTCTGCTCATGTTGCTCACATTAGTTCGGAACTCTTGACCACATGGTATCATTGCATTCATTAACACTCATTTATCTAGGAATTTTCTTGTTTATCTTTCTATCAAAATTGCTTCATTTTACTAATCCAAGTGACGACTTTGATCCAATTGGCGGATCGGCTGAATCCCTCACTTGGGTGGCATGTCGATGCACAGTGGAGGACCAGAGTGTCACAATCCCCAAACCCAGTATGATTGGTCAGGGCCTACGTAGTTTTTAGCCCACAGGCACAACGTAAGTCTAAACATGAATCCATAATCACTAGGGGTGAGAAGCTAATATACTCCATCTCGACCAAAAACCGACTGGACCGAATCAACCGATCCGCCACACATTTTGCATTGGATGTGCGCGATGACGAAAGCGATTTGCCAGATGATTGATTTTCTCCAATCGCTAATCTGGCAAACATGGCGTGATTTGAGATCCTTTGGTCGTCAACCTAACTCCGCCATAACCGCTGAAAGCACCCCTAGTAATTTATAAGAATTTGTGTTTTTCAGCTTTTGTTTAAATATTCGCTTATGCTTTCAAATTCAAAAAAATAGTTTAATATTCTATTGAAAAAAGATTTTCAACTTGAATATCTTTTTGAATTGAAAAAAATAAACTATATTATTTATCTATATTTTTGGTTTTTAAATCTATCTACTAAAAAATAATAAATAGAAAATATGATATATGCTTTCGATTTGGTTTTATTTTCAGTAAAATAGATATAGATGTAACAATACAGAGACACTTACAATCTCTACTACCGCTTGCTGCACATTCATGGTTGTGGTGGTTTGAATTGTTTTATATTTTAAGAACCACATATTGTAATACTCTTATATGGATGAGGCTATGTCACTGTGATTGTAGTGTATGGATGAGGGATGAGCATCTGATTAGAGTAATATTTTTTACTGTTATTGACTCAGTAATACTTTCTTCTTTTTTTTTTTTTTGTTGAGAAAATGCACAAGTTGAATTATGTTGAAATTTTATAAAATTTTAAATCGGCCAAACCGACAGATGCATTCATCCGCCAAATCAGCTGCCAATTCGCCAATCCACATCCGCTTCTTGGATTAAGCAGATGGATGCGGGATTGATTTTCTCCAACCGCCAACTGCAAGACTGATGGTGCATTGGAGGTTAATAGCCACAATCGACTTGGCGCCCAATTCCCTAATAATAATCACATTGAACAACTATACAATAGTCCGATAATAAATAACCAAACTTAAAATCCAAAAGTGGTGACATGTCCACAAGTACAAAAAGGCAAAACCAACCGTAATCAATACCATCTAAACTTATGAGATATAAATGTAGCTCCATAAGTATCAAAATAATCCTAAATGAACCTCAATAAAAATAAAAAGAAATATGCACAAACTAGACATAACAATCTAAAAACAAATAAATGAATGTCCTCAGAGGTCCATGCAATTGAGTCCCCTGTTAACGCCTATGAGTCCACTCTAAGTCTTTATAACACTCCTAAAATGATAAACAACTAAATCGGGTTGATAGCTCGATCAAAGGAGTAGCAACATGGATAGTAAATACAAGATTTGAAAAACAAGGAGTTCGATTCCAAAATGATATATATCACACGTAAACTAAGGATCGACATACACTTTTGATAAAGATAATCTATTTCAAAAAGAAAGTTCCACAGTTCAACAATTAAAATATTCATGTCTCTTTAAGAATATGATAAATGACATTTTTCCACTTTTAAAAACAAATTTACACGACATGACGGCACCAATAATTTTCTCGGCTCTACCAAAAATAACAAGTAACAATGCCATAACAAGTTCTCAAGGTTATAAGCCCATTGGATCCAACATCAAACCAAGAGTCATCCCTGTGTGGCAACTCGGGCCTTTTTCTAAGACGATCTGATTGAAGGTCACCTGTTTAGCCTAGGTCTTTTCCTTACAATCGTTGAGCACTGAAAGTCATCAACGCCAACCCGGATTCTGCCCTTAGTGGCGAGTCACCACAATACAAAGGAATAATTTTCCAGACTAAAATATATAGATGGTCCCGATAATCAATACAATTGGCCAGAATAACCTGCACTCGATTAACGCACTGGGACTTAATCATGCCTAATAGTAATTAAGGAAATCGGGAATTGTTGCTTGTGTATTATGTGAATTATGTGCTTATATCTGCTAATATCGAATATCTGTTCATATTTTAATCTTTAATCTATGAATTGAAAGCTTATCGCATCTATCTACAAATTTATTAGTGTTTTGGACTCATCGATTTTATGTGAATTTATGGTAGGTTCAATTAAAATTTGATTTGGAATGATTAAACTAGATTACATTAAGCTAATTATCAAGGTTGAACTTATTTACATTAGTGCTTAACCTTAGTGGCCCACTTAGCCAACACAATTAGGAGCCTTATTACATTGAACACATTTCCATCACTCATTTCTTGCCTTAGTCCACTGAAGAGAGAGTGGAGAAGAGAATTGATTTCATCTAGGCATTTAGCTTGGAGACTAGAGGGAATTGGAAGATAATTGTAAATTGGAGCTTTACACCTTAAATTCAAGACTTAGGTAAGGATTCAACCTGGCCATTGTTGTATTCAAGATTACTCTTGCATGGTTCATGGTCCATTTAAGGGGGTTTAGAATTTGGTTTAAATGATGGCTTGGGTAGAAATTCATGCATGGATGTTTACAACCTTGCCATTTGAGTTGTTTTGTGTCAAATCTTCACATGCATGCGCATATTTTTGCTCAAGTCCATGAATTCATCAAAATTCTAAGTTTAATTTTGCTTTGATCATGTTTTGAGCTTTGAAATTCAATTGGACTCATGCATGTTTGTTTTAAACCTTGTTTTGGTGATTTATTGAATTTGTGTTCAAATTGACTCACCCTTGGGTAATGGTTTTACAAATTGAGCTGAAACTTGGTATACTATGAGTTTAAAGTGTTTTTCCGCAATTGGGGCCCAAGAGGTCGAAGTTTTGAGTCAGAGAATGCTTGGTTTGAGCTTGGGGAGGCAAATCTGAAATTGGTATTCTGGCTTCTTCGCCGGCCAAGGATTCTATGCTCGAGTGACCACTGGCGATTTTAAGCTCCGCCGAAAGCGAAGGAATGGTGGCTCGAAGCGTAAATTTTAAGCTCGTAATCTTGGTGCATGAGACGCACACTCGAGCGAGAGAACTCACGCCGAGCGGGGACTATGTCTTACGCCGAAGCGGGCGTCGATGCGGCATCGCGGAAAAATCAATAACCAAGATTTTTTTCATTTTTGCGCACCGCCGAAGCAAGAAGGCTTCGCTCGAGCGAACCCATTGTTTTGGCAAGCCTGCTCGAGCGAAGGAAGGCTCGCTTGAGCGAGACCCTGTTTTCAGCAACTTTTGAAAAATGTTTTCTAAGGCATTTTTGCACCCTCATTCCATTCCAGGCATTCCTAGGCCATGTTTAAGGCTCCATAATAAGGGTAAGAGGTTAGGTACACACTTAGGATCATTGAGGTGAGTTTTGTACAATTGCTGCTCAGTGTTTCAAAGTGTATCCGTGATGTGTTATGTAGGTCATGTGCATTTGTTTGGACCGCTTGGCTCCGTTTATGTTTCAAATATTTATTGTGAGTAATAACTTTGTAAAGTTATGTTCAATGTTATGTATTTTCAGTATACTATGATACCAAATGATTGATTCTTTGAAAAACTATTATATGTTGAAAAATGAATGAATGATTGTCCAAGATTCGAAGTTAACCGGCATCCTTAGCACTATGGCATGGTGTCTTTATGGGTCATCGTGTCCTTTATGGGTCATCGAACGCCTCAGGCACATCACCATCGAAAAGCCTTCAAGGTCATTCTTTATGGGTCATCAGATTTGTGAATGCTATTGGATGTACCACGTATGATTATGTTACAAACCTGATTATGGAAATGATGATGAACAAGTATATGAATCCGTTTTTACATGAATCTGATTTCTAACTCTATGATGGACATCATTCATTAAACTCCTTTATCCTGTTATTATTCACTGGGCTTTTACTCACAGTTTACTATATATATGTAAGTGAGCCGGCAGATGACCAGGGCCAGAGTTGAGGGCCTTCTGTTCCTTTTTGTCAGCCAACTGTTGTGCCTCCCGAGGAGGTTCCGGTCGAAGCCTTGCCATGGCTGTTTTGTTTCATGCTAGTCTGTTGTATCTGTTTTGTAACGTCAGATCTTGGGAATACAAGTTGTAAATACTTTGTACATATTTGGTGTAGCTGACTAGCATGCTTGTGTATATAAATAAGTTTTAAATTTTCTGTCCCATGTACGTTCTCACAGCTCATTGGACCTTGTTATTTTGTATATTTGCTTCTGCAGCCCCTTACTATTTGTCAATTTGTTCAGAGGCCGTAGGTAATCCTCGGATTATCGGTTCTGCCATGCCAAACCTATAGGGTGGGTTTGGGTCGTGACAGTGGTTTCAAAGCACGAAGTTATACCACATACATAAGTCCTTATGAGCTTAGGATGTTCTAGTAAGAAGTAGGGGCATTCCATTTACATGTCATGTGCCTTGTGTGAAAATATAATTCCAGCATAAATATATGAATTTGAATACAAGAAGTCTTGTTTACCTATAGCAATGGATAACGCAAGGAATGATGATACAACAGGGTCCTCTAATGCCCGAATGAATAGAATGGAACAAATGCTAGCAACCTTAACCGAAGTGGTAATGCAACAAATAGAGACAACAACCCTTGCCCTCCACCTCCGGCCAAGACAGTCAAGTAGATAATAGTGACATCATTAACATGACACGTAAATTTATGAAAATGAAACCACCGACATTCTATGGTGGGATTGAGCCGCCAAGGCGTAAAACATGGTTGCTTGAAATGGAGAAGTTATATGAGGTGTTTCCTGTTCGTAAACCCAAAAAGTTCTTCTAGCCACCTATACCCGAAGATGAAGCCCGGTGGTGGTTATCGATCCAAATGGTCACGAAAATATGACATGGACTCGCCTAATGCAATCTTCTATGACAAGTATTTTCCTGCTGCTGTAACCGGAAGGTTTCAGAATTTCAGAGCTCAAACAAGGCGTAATGTCTCAGAGTCAGTATGAGGCCAAGTTCACTGCTAGCTGTGTTCGCTTCCCCACATGGTGGACACGGACTACAAGAAGGCCCACAAGTTTGAGGATGGATTGATCTGGACATACCGATAGGTGGAGTCTCAACCTACCCACATACGTGAGCGTCTTGGATAGGGCGTTAATGGCGGAATCCATTCTAGCAGCAAAGAAACAAACTCTTGTTCCACGGACTGATTGGACAGGGAAAAGATCGGGGAACAGCTTCAAAAAGGGTCGTTCATTGTACGGAAATAAGAAACAGAACATAGGGTCATACCAATTTAAGCCGTATTAGTGGTACTACAATCGACCGCCGGACTGTGGTAAGAAACAAAAACGGGACTTGTTATCGAACTTTGGGCGTCTGTTTTAGATGTGGGAAACCTGGTCATGTGATGAAGGATTGTTTCGTCAGGTTTGAAAATGCCAACCATCCCGCGGCAAGTTCACCGATTCGCTTTTACGGCCAAACCAAATGCAAAAGCAATGCCGGAAAGAACCTCTAAGACAAGGTCAAGTATTCGCTTGGTGCTCGGTGACGACCAAACACCTATGTCAGTGGTATCGTACACTCTTTGTTGTAACAACGCCTACGGGACCTCGCCATGCTCGACTGGTTTTGTTACGGTTCTAAATCTCGAACCAAAGAGTCCAAATCCGCAAATCGCTTTGAAGGAAACAGATTTTTGAAAGAAGTGCCAAACATGGATCGCTTTGCCGATAACGAGTCGCCACCTAAATATTTTTAAATGGAAATTTAGGAAACCCTAACTCAGTGCCAAAGGCCACGTGTCCGCTATTACCAAAGTTGGCTCGAACTTGGGTACGATTAGGAAGGTCACATCGCGAGTACTTTCTGGCCAAAGACCGCCTCTACTAACCATGATATCTGCTTTTGAAAACTTTGTATGCTCTTATTCCGGTTATTAGCCTAGGATTACTATGTGATGCTCACAAAGAAACAAGTATAGTATAGATCGGGTCTCAATTGGAAATAAACATCTCATGTTTGTTTCAGAAAGATGGTTTGCTACCCGCAGTAGGCTCAAAATGCAGATTTTGCCACAATCTAGTGGGCTTAATAAACAATTGATGAATTGCTCCAATTCAGATAACTCAACCTCCACCCACAGGCATTCAAGGCAGTTATATCACATAAGCACATAGCCTCATGGTAAGCATGCTATCATGGCAACACTCACACGCATGCAAGGATGCTAAAGAACCGCCACCGAAAGTACCCAAGCCAAACAAAAACCGATTAGAAATCATGCATGATCCTAAAGGTTTTATGTCAAATGCCTAATGCAACACATGCGTAAATGCAACTATAGCGGTGCTCGGCTATTCTAAGTATGGCATATGAGATGCAACAAATATCAAGTACTAACTTGGAATTGAAATACAGATGTAGTTTGTATGATGCGCCGAAGCCTGCATGCAAAAATGATGAATGATGCAAACATGTCATTACATCATATGCTAATTGAAACATGCCCTATATCTAACCATTGTAAGCGATAAATAAAAGAGAGAAAGAAATGGGGTTGGAAGACATACATCACACTCACGCACACTTATTACAAGATTGTTCTCGCAGAGGGTCCAATAAAATAATAATACAAATTCAAAATGAAAGAATAATACAGATTAACAAATTAAACTTTGGAAAGCTTTAAAAATCGCATGCAAGCCGAGGATGCCTTGCTTCGATGTATAGTGTATGTTGGGTCGCTCGACGCTGAAATCCAATCGATGCCCCGACAGCCTCGCTTGCAATATTTCTAAATGCGCGGACCAAAAGTTGTTGATCCTCGATTTTGCCAGAACAGAGAGCAGAAAAGGGCATAGCAATGTATTTCATAAATATATGCAACTCGATCTCGTGCCACCAATCACGATACCGATGCATGATGGCCGAGGAACCGATTGCACAACTCAATATGGGATGAATGCGATGGATGTTACAACAAAACCTAACTCCATCATGGGTAATCCGAGTATCGGTGACTTGGGAATTGAGACACACCGTCACCTGAGTAACGGAATGTACTGCTGCGTGTGCGCTAACACCTATCCCTAACACGATGCAATATGCATGGTATGCATGAAATGCAATAAAATGTGATATAGCATGCACAATGCCATGAAAATGAGTAACCTCAAATGCGGCACACGGCACGCAAACCGAGAAAATGCATGAATGCAATCTAAGATACAACCTAGTATGCACAATTCGATGAAAATGAGATGAATAAGATGTTTAAAGCGTGGTACACAGCACGCAAACCGAGCGGCGATGACATGAAATGCAAAGCGGATAAATGTAGTGCCAATGCGGCACACGGGCACGCAAACCGAGGCGATGATATGAAGTGTAAATCGGATAAAACGGCAGCCAAATGCGTGCCTACAAGCACGCAAAACCGAGGTGATGATGAAATAGAAATCGGTAATGGCAGCTTAATGCGTGCTCACAGCACGCAAACCGAGGCAATGATGAGAAATGCAAATCGGATAAACCGGCGTTCAAATGCGGCACACGGCACGCAAACCGAGGCGATGATGAAATGGAATGAAATGGCATACGATGCCACGATGGGCTTACACCAACATGGAGAGCCTCACCACCACATAGGAGGTCGCTTGATAAAATGAAGTGTTTTAAAATGCGGCACACGGCACGCAAAACCGAGGAATGCATAAAATAGCATATGGAATGCAAGATGGGCTTACGCCAACATGAGAGAGCCTCGCCGCACTCACATAGGCCGCCATAATGATAAAGGAGATGTTTCAAATGCGCACACTGCACGCGAAACCGAGGAAATGCACTAAGGCATGAAATGACATGGAAATGAGATGTAAAATGCAAATTGGGCTTACACTAACATGAGAGAGCCTCACCACTCACATAAGTCGCCGATAGAACGAGGTCGCTGAACAGATGCAGACATCGGCACGCAAAACCGAGGCGAGGCACTAAAGCACCAAAATGACATGCAAATGAGATGTAGCAAATGGCATAAGGAAGATGCAAAATTCAGCAACTAAGATAATGCAAAAACAGCCCCCAAATTATGATAAAATTGCAACCGATGCCCAAAATGCGATGAAATGCACCTAAATGGCCTACAAATTTGCTATTAAACATACATGCATATGGACATGGAATGCAAAACAGTGGCAAGGCAGCCCTAAACTAGCATTTTATCAGCACAAAGCAAGGCCAAATAATGCTCACAAGTATGGAAACAAAAGCTTGCAAAAATACGGTAAAAGAGGGGAATTACAAAGCAAGTGATATGTACAATGGTAAAACCCACAAAAATCAGTTCTACAACATTGAAGATGGAACAAAAATATTCACAAATTCAAGAGATGACAACCTCTAAATCAGTATGTATATATGCTAAACATAGCATGCAAAATAAGGGCCAAAAGAGGGTTATAAAGAGAGGTACCAAATGGATGCACCAAACCAGTTAAGACCCTTGACAAAAAGTGTAGAATAGACCAAATCAAGACACTCTCTAAGCCTGATGGAGGCTCAAAACAGTAGCTAATCAAGTCTAACAAAGCATGCAAATTTACGGTAAAATGAAAGGATTTCAAAGGAAGTACCACAAATATACACCAAATGTCTTAAGACCCTAAACAAAACATGACAAGGAGACAAAAATAAGGTTATTTCTAAGCCTTATGAAGGCTGAAACTGGAGCCAAATAAGTCTAACAAAGCATGCAAAATAATGAACCAAAGAGAGGTCTTGAGACAAGTAGTATATAAAATTCAAACAGCAAAATTTCATTCTACAACATTGAAGAGGAGCATAAAATATGTATATTTACAGTAGATGGAAACCTCAAAATCAGAATAAAATCATGCTAGAAATGCCATGCAAAATAGGGCCACCAAAAGGGCTACAATGAAAAGTATATAAATCATTCACCAAATAGCCAAACATTCTTGATGAAACATGTAAAGGGGTCAAAATAAGACCCTTTCAGTTCTGACCAAGGGCCAAAACCAAAAACACAAAGGGCTACAAAACCATGCAAAAATCAAGGCCTAAAGAGGATTATAAAGGAGATGGTACAAGCTTTCACTAAACATGGTTGAGCCTCTTCAATGTTGAAGAGGGGCTCAAAATAAGCACTTTATCAGTTCATGGCAGCCACGAAATCAGATCATACATAGGCTAGAACTTTGATGCAAGAAATGAGCTAGAAAGAGGAAATGACCACTCACCCTTGTAGACAAGTCTTGGCTGCTTTTTGCTTGAGAAGTGGTGCCTCCTAGCTGCTAGAAAGCTCCCTTAGCTGCTGGAAATGGATTGGTGGTTGTGCTTGAAGATGATGAAGAAATGGCCTAGAACCTTGAAGCTTTTTTGGAAGAGAGGAAAGGAGGAGATCAATATGCAAGACTCAAAGGATTTTTTCTAACCCCTAAATCACCGGTGCCGTTGGTTTATATGGCCAAGAAGGGTGGAAATATCTAACTCCAAATATCTAGATATTTTGAGGGCAAAACAAAAGATTTTGTTCGCCAATGGCGGGCATCTCGAGACCGCAGTTGTTCCTGAATGATGAAACAGAGGTACCGCCAAAATTGAACAAAAACTAATGCCAAACGAAAGCTCGGGACCAAAACCGCTGGGTCCGAAATGGACAGAGGCACCGTATGGTGTTCGCCACGAGTGGGTCTCAGAGACCCTGTTCCTAATGCTAAAATAGAGGTCTCGCCAAAAACCGGAGAAAACGGATGCGAAATGAATGCTCGACCAAAATCGCGCAGCTTGGGTCCCAAATGGGTCACGGCACCTAAGTGGTGTTCGGCTATGGCGGGTTTCAGAGACCCCAAGGTCCCTCGGGGAAGGACCAAACAGAGGTGTCTCGCCAAAATGAACAGACATCGATGCAAAATGAATGCTCGGCAAAATCGCATGTTCGATCTCGAAATGGCCGGCACCGTATGGTGTTCGTCGCTGGCGGGTTTCGAGCCCCAGTGTCCCGGCGACCAGTCAGAGGTGTTCCGCCAAAAATGAACAGACATCGATGTAAAATGAATGTTTCGGGCAAAACCGCTGTTCGATCTCGAAATGGGCCGCCGCACCTAAGTGGTGTTCGGCCGCAAGTGGGTTTCGAGCCCCTGGTCCCTTAAATGGGAGTAAATGAGATGCACGCCAAAACCGGAGAAATCGGAGATGGTTGGGGTCCCAATCGAGGCACACGCCTAACGGCTCTCAAAACCGGAACCGGCTCCGAATAAAAATGGCCTACGGCCACAAAGTAGCCCACGGCCATCGAGAGATAGTCTACGACCACCTCCCTCAGAAAGAAAACAGAGAAAAACGAGCCTGGTTCGCAAAACCGAGACAAGGCACGTAAGAGAGTTCTAGTCCGGAGGCATGCACGGCCGCGACTCGAGACTTCAACGAAAGCACAAGATGCAACATCACCGAAGCCAATCGGTGACGCTCGAAGTCTTAAGGTCAATCAAAATGGGGTGTCTACAGTTCTCTTGATGTAACTCCTAAGTCATAAGAATGACGCGAGTGAATGTCAAAGCCTAGAGACGACCCATTTTTGACAAGGTCAAGACTTAGACAATCATACAAGATAAATAGAGATATGTATGCCCGCAGTGGGGCAAATGCAAATGGTATGCAAGAAGCCGATGTAACAGACATGTGCAAATGCAAAGAGTCAGAATGAAGCAAGTATTCGCAAATAGATGCAACAGCTTATAAGCAAGAATGCAAAGCAACAGATACCAAATGTAACTCGATGTTCAGGTAAATGCAAAGAAGTCAGAATGAAGCAAGTATTCGCAAATAGATGCAAGCTTATAAGCAAGAATGCAAAGCAACAACTATATTTCATGCGCTTAGAATGCGGAGAATTATTCAATTCGTCGCTGCCTCACACGGAGAAGATACGATACCGCGCGATTCGCCTCAATGAATGATACAAGGTAATAAAATAGTGCGATACGCTAAACAACATGATTGATTTGAAATGCACAAGACAAGGCGACACGCGAAACAAATAGCGATTGATTATCTCGACAAAACAAAGGCGATACGCAAAACAATGGATCGATTTGAAATGCACAAGATAAAGGCGACACGCAAAACAAATGGATCGATTTGAAATGCACAAGATAAAGGCGGCGCAAAACAAGGATTGATAAACCGCACAAAATAAAGGCGGCGCAAAACAGCGCGATCGATTTGAAATGCACAAGACAGTGCGATTGAGGTGCGCAAAATAGCGCGATTGATTAACTGCACAAAACAGTGCGATGCGCAAAATAGCGCGATTGATTTGAAATGCACAAGACAGTGCGATTGAGGTGCGCAAAATAGCGCGATTGATTAACTGCACAAAACAGTGCGATGCGCAAAATAGCGAATGATTTGAAATGCACAAGACAGTGCGATTGAGGTGCGCAAAATAGCGCGATTGATAAACTGCACAAAACAGTGCGATACGCTAAACAAATATTGATTTGTAATGCACTAACAAGTGAAGTGTGCATGACAATGCGAGTAATGAGCATGGTGTGATTGATACACAAAGTGAGCGAGTATGATAGACATACTAAAGGTGAACACAAAGTGTGATAGATGCACTATATGAACAAGTGATTGATACACTATGAGAATGTGTGATAGATACACAAAAGTGAGAACGCAGGTGATTGATACACTAAAGTGAATAATCTCAAATGGAACTTTTGAATGAACCGTACATACAATATCGTGCATGACTAAGAAAGAAACTTGATAGGGACAATGCATTATAAGGCATGATGCTTAAGGAAAGCAAATAAATGGACAAAGCGGCGTTTAGAAAGTAATTATAAGGTGAGTGGCGTGAACCGCCTCTCCGATGGGGATCTCCCATCGTGTTTCAACACTTTACCTTGAACACACAAAGACAAAGGCTCGAATGCTAACAAGTAACAATATTCTGATGTGGGAGCCACGGCTACTGCTTGTTTTCCTGATCATATTCACAACTTTCCCTATTCTCCAAGGGGGTGACAGACTAGGTTGGTTCAAGATCCGCACTGAGGTGCATACACTTGCTCTCTCAACCTATGGGCTTCCATACGATTTCTGCCGAGGGCGCCTGGGTATTTAAACCAGACTTTAGTCTCGAAATCCCTAACCTTATGCTCTAGGCCACGGCCATTCAACTCTAGTTTCCACCGTCAGCTTGGTCTCCTAGGAACTCATCGCAAACACGCCCAAGATGCCTCGGCAGGAATGGTACTGTGAGAGCACTTCATCGCCATTCGCTTGAAGTAGACTTGATTTTGAGCTTGAGGTAGAGGCACACTCATACTTCTAACATTGGCAAGACTGAAGAGGTACACACTTAATATAGTCTCTAACTTCATCAAGTTGGAACGAACTCAGATGCCCGACATTTTCCTCTTTGCTTTTGCTTGGCAAAATTAAACTCATAGCCAGATAGGTCTTGGTTTTACTGTTTCACATGACTGGGTTGAACCGCGGTTTTATGAAAGAACAAATTCTATTTTGCACAAATGTGGAGAACTAAAGACTAAGACGGAGCACAAAATGATTTTTTGAAATTGAGAGTGAGCATATGATCTCAACTGGGTATTGTGCCTACGACTGAATACAGCACACTACGACTCAACAAGTAAACAAAAGGCACATAACCTAGACACATCGAGTAACACTCGAGACGACTCAAAACAAGGATCGCGATACAACCAAAAGACACGACACCCAGACGTGCACAGGGAGCCTGTTTCACCAGGTATGTTTCCCATCCTTTCTTATTTGTGATTCTCACATCACTGCCCTCAAGCTCTGCTTTCCAAAAGCCCTTTTCTCACTTTTTTTCTCTCATCGCACATCTCTATTCTTCAAACTCTCATTTTTAATCCCTCCCCGGTGGTTGATGGATAAACAAGAAGTTGTGGGCTCGCGCCTCTAGCATTCTCGCTAGATTCTCTTCTTCCGCACACCGGTGAAGTCCTCCCACAGAGGGGTTGTGCTACAAATGGGTATAGTAAATCTGAAATTACATCGGTCGATGATGCCCTCAGGGGAGTTTGGACGGAGCAACTCTGTCCAGATGAGGGAGTGTAATGTCCGCCCCATTCTAGTTCGGTGCTTCGTGACTTGGCTTGATAATTCATTGCTTGGAGGATGTGAGAGCCGCCTTTTGTCGTTATTCACAGTTCTCTTCCCAGTAGAGCGCCTTCTTGGCAAGTATGGTGCCCTTTCCGCAAATGCATTGGCTATGGGGAAATGATGTAACACCCGACTCAATTGTGCCCCTAGTTCATCATTTTGACCATTTTTTATTTTTGAGCTTTCCTAAAAAATTTTGACCAAAATGAGAGTTAGATTAACATGTTTGTTCGATTTTTGATTTGAAATCATGCGCTCAGCTATGAGCACCTAAAATTTTCCTTTTTGAGTCCAGTGAAAAGGTCCAGCTTTTGAAAATGAAACAATTTTCGAGAAAATTAGTCAACCTCAAGAAAATTCTCAAAACTATTTTTGCAAACGGCCAATGCTCAACAAGCGAACCTACTTGAGATGCACAACCTCGAATCGAGGAAAACCGCCTTGCTTGAGGAGGGTTGCATGGCAACGGAAAGTTGCCTTGTTTGAACGCACAAGCGCGCTGAATGGCAACGAAAGTTGCCCTTGTTTGGAATGAAACCGCAGATTTTGAATGGCAACGAAAGTTGCCCTTGTTTGATGGCACCGCTGCACATTGAATGCATTCTCGAGTGACGAAAGCACAACCAAATCCTCGATACAGAGAAGACAAGAATGACCGTAACCATCGTGATGGACACAATCAAATTGAAGTGTTTTACTGACTTCGTAATGAAGTTGCCTACGATCCCAAACATGGGAATCAAGCCCACGAGTTCGGGTTAAGGTACACTGGTATTTAACCTCTCCTTTTATGCTCTAACTTTTGCCAAGGCTACTGCTGCAGGTGTTTTCGACCTTGCGAGCTTTGTTCTTCTTTCTTTTTTTTTTTCTATTCTTTTCATTCCTTTTTCTTCTTTTTTGCATTTTATTTTCTTTTTCTTTTTTGTATCTTTGCATTTTTTTTCTTTTTGCATTTTTGTATATATATTTTTCTTGTCTCGCCTAACTTTTGCTCGGTCGCCTTTCGGTTTTCGCCCAAATGAGCCTCTCAAAGGGTAAAATGTAACCACCATGCCAAATGGTTCTCGAGATTGAAGCCCTCTATATCCGTGAGAGTGGTCGCTGTATTGACTTGCGTATGATTCACCTTTGGCTCTTCGAGCACATCGGATATTTTTGCCCCTAGTTCGAGGGGTGCTTCGATCTAGCTTTGCAAGTTTTCTTTGACGAGGTCCGATCTTCTTGATTTGACTTTGGTGCCTCTTGTTCGAGGGTCGTCAAATCGCCACATGTGCCTCACATCGAAGTTGACCGCTGAACCTTCAATTCAAGTTCAAGGTTTGGAAGCAAAGGTTGAGTCTCGAGGCCGAGAGCGATCCTAAGTCACAATCTCAAGAGCGATTCTACACATGTTCGCAGGATCAAGAAAACATTTTGTTTTTGAAAATTTTTAAGAAAGCGACAAATCGCCGTCAAGACAAGTAGGATCAACTGATCAAAGCCGTGGTCCTTCTCAAGACTACACTAACAAGCATGATTTCATTCATTAAGGACTTAGCATGTCTCTCTTCTCTCAAATAATCAAAGTTTTGTAAATCCCGAGGAATTCCTTCCTCTTCGTTTTCACCACAGTGTTCAAAAAGGTTTTGAAAAAAATTAGGTCAATGCAATAATTTCAGGGCACAATCGAGCAGGTGGAATGTACTGCCGTTTCATTCAAATCCCGACACAACTAGCACACGGCAGAAACAAATGCGAGAGTATGGAAATCACTACTGTTTCATTCAAGATCTATATAACTGCCCTCGCGTAAACAGACTCAAAACAAAACAAAAGACAAACGCAAAATAAAATGGTGATGCCCGAGGTAACACCTCAATCACCCGACTTATACAACAGATCGACTCGATACAACAAGATGTACTCCAAGACAAAAGAGATCGACTCAAAACAAAAGGACAGATTCAAAACAAAGTAACAAAATCCACCCAATACCCAAGTCGAAGCACAAAACCGGTATTTGCACATTGCTCAATAAGGCGCGTGCCATTCCCACGCCCGAGTAACTGAAAGCCATCCGTAGGTGGTTCATCTCTTGATCACATAATCACATTATCCCCAAGTTCATCGACCCAAGGCCGATAGACTTTGCAGAGCCTTCATGAGGATGACCGCTGTCAAATAGATCCCGACTTCATGGCTAAGACCTGAAGCAAATGAGAGTATGGCTGCTTGTCGATGGTACGCTGCAAAGATCGGTATCATCATGTGTAGAAAAGGGTTCGGAGAGGCCGAGGCTCAAGGGGTTTGAGATGGCCTTGTCCTACAAGGATTTGGAAAGCTTTGGACAAAGGCATGTGAAGGGCATGGAAGACCCTCCGACCTCGGTTGGTACTGGTTTATGGATTTTGCCGGACGCACCCACAAAGGGATTGGCAAAAGCTAGCCTGGTTTGCCGATCTCTTCGAGTGGAGGATTAGAGCTAACAGATTGCCTCCGTATATCGGCCCTTCTCCCGCTTGCCCTTGATTCACATCGCCTCAACTTGAGCGGCGAAAATGCCGTCCACGCTTTTGTAACAACCGCGAGGACTTGTTTTGTTCACCCCTCGCTTTCAAAGCCTCAACAACCATCGAAGATACTCATGGGGAACCATGTCCGCCTTATCTTGTTCTTTTTCCACTTGTTTTACCTTGCCAAGGGATTGGCATTCTCAAATACACTTCGCTCCAAGACGGGGAGCCTTTTGACACGAACTCCCCGGTATGAGATGCGGTTAATGATGGCGCCAAAACTCCAAAGGTTAGATCCGCCACGTCGAAGATCTTTGATCATCCTCATCACCGTAAGCAGTAGGCTCACCGATTTGAGATGATTGGGGTTCACGCGGCATCCATCATGCTTAAGCCCGCATGGGTCGGTATATACCGGGGTTGTAGGTGGGTGGCATGGTTGAGGTTGGGATGTGGATGAGGTACTTGGTCCTTGGGCTTTGAATGGAGCTATTGTCCCGCTGTCAATGAGATTCGGATCTCATGACGGCGGTAGTAATCATTGGTGCCATGGCCACCGGCGATGATATACATGATTTGCCGGGTTATGTCTAGCAGTGGGTTTGGCAAAGGTTGAGGATTAAGGGGTTTGAGATGCCCTCTTTCTATCAGACTTTGAATGCGCCGTTAGGCTCATATGGAGGGGGTGAAAATCTACCCCGAGCTCGGGTCAATGGGCTATTTGTAGGTCGCCTTGGCAAAAGGGCTATGGCGATCGTGTTGACTTTAGCAGGTTTGGAAAGGTCCGCGAATTTGGGTCAAAGTTCACTGGGTCCCGGTTGCGCGAGGCAGATGCCCTGATGGGCGCTATGCCAAAGATCGGTCTCATCCTCGCATTGCGCTCGATGAACATCGCATCATAGCCACAAATTCTTCCGAACCTTGTGCCATCACGTTCGCTCGATGATGAAAAAGTGATGTGGATCGGTGATCGACGGATCGATGAACCGTAAGCTCGATCGCCTTTTTTGCCTTGCCTCAAATGAAGAACACCGTTTCCTTTAATCGAATTCGACCACAAAGTCTATCAAGACTAGTCCAATGTACCGGGATTTTGAGCCTTCAAGCTATAGTTCCAGACTACCTAGCAAAGAGAAAATGACAAGATCTCACCGATTTCATCCGAACAGATACAAGCATAGTTGAATGAGTGTGCCTCTACCGACTCGCCCCAAAATTCTGCCTCAGAACGATACCCTCGTAAAACTGATTCCACCAACATCGATGCCCGCAGTTCAAGTACTCCAAAATATCAATTGGTGCCCGCAGTCTCATGCTCAAACTTGTAAACCGACACATGCATTCCTGAGAGGCACACTCTAACAAGCACATAATGTATAAGTGAGAGCCAAAACACCCTATGTTGGGTAGGGTTTCGTCCTATTTTGTCGTGAACTAGGGTTTCACTACGCACGCAATGGCTTCAAACAACCTATAAACGGGTAAGCAACCGCCCTAGTTTGGAATGGTCACTATGGATCCGAATATGCACTAGGTCTAATGGTCAGGGTGCCTTAAAACCGGGTTTGTATTCTACATCGCAGAGCTCAGAACCGATCGCCTTTATGGACATGTTTTGACAAGACAAGTGTCACGCCCAAACCCGCCTAAAAGTTTGGGCATGACCCATTCGAAAAATGTACACTAAACTCATATATATATATCATACGGGCCCCGAACGGAAGCCTTTAATAATATAAAATACATAAAACATCATCCATTGAGCTACTACTACCATGCCAGACCGCATACATTGCACTAAATAAATATTATACGTATAGTTTACAATAATATAAGACTCGACTCAAATTTCATAAATAGGCACATAACAAAATATAAATGAAGAAGAAATTATACAATCAACCCAAAAATATACATCCAATGCATAAGTCTAACTCAAGAACTTTACAAAAATAAATTTCGTGGTGCTCGACGCTTCAAGGTTAATAAGGGAAATACAAGCCCTAAAGGTTGGACTAAACTTCCGATTGGTTACCCATGTAAAATGTATGCTACGTAAATGTATAAAATATAGAATGAGCTTAACTCAGAATAATAGTACATAAACAATATAATGTTTAACTTAAATAATCACACATAGAATCAGATATATCGACATTACATTCCATAATTATTTCCAACATATCATGGGTCCTACTTCCGCAATGTAATAGCGTTAAACTACTATATAGGACTCACAAGCCTACAGATGCAAGACGCACCAAAGGTCCAGATATAGCGTAATCGCCACCGCCCATAAATAATGTATAGTAAGGATAATCTAAATAATGTAATGTAATATAATGTAAATAATGCATGTAAAAGAATATCGAATAATGCATCGCATAAAGCGTAGGCAGGACGATATAGCGTGGTAACGAATAATGTATGTATGGACTCAAGAGGTGGCTCAGACGGATTCCAGAGGTGGCTCACCAAAGTGTAGCACTTCGCTGACAAAGACTTTGCTCCATACCGTAACATTACGAATGACCTAACGGTCCAGAATATCAGAAATATAATCTTGTCAGAAACAGAGTCTTATGCATTTCCAGATTCCAAACCATTTTCATAATCATTTCTATATTCAGATTTTGCATAAGATTACCTATGGTACGCCCATAGTCCATCAGAACAGGTAGGTCCGAAGACCACAACAGGTAGGTCCGAGGACCACAGCCACGGTATTGTTACCCCCGGGCGAGGGCCATAGGGCACGGTATTGTTACCCCCGGGCGAGGGCCATCCGGACTAAGGGTGCCACAAATACTTTTTAGACAACTGAACATTCGTTCGTTTATTCCCAACATATCATAGCTTTTCATAAATCAATCATTTCGTTTCATAGTATATTGAAAATACATAACGTAAGTTTAATAGAACGCTTGAGTATCTATTAGCAAATGTTGAACATATGTCACGGATTGAACACTTTAAATACGGTTACCATGGTTCTATACTTTAAATCAATAGATCTCGGATACATATATCATTGTTCTATTTACTACTACCATGCCGTGACCGCACACATTGCACTAAGTACTAACTTGGAATTGAAATACGATGCAAAATAGATGATGCGCCGAGTCAGCATGCAAAACAGATGAATGATGCAAACATGCTGACATACTGTTATGCTAATTGAAACATGCCCTATATCTAACAATTGTAAGCAGATAAATAAAAGAGAGAAAGAAATGGGGGTTGGAAGACATACATCACACTCACGCACACTTAACATTACAAAGATTGTTCGCAAGAGAGGGTCCTAATAAAATAATAATACAAATCTAAAATGAAAGAATAATACAGATTAACAAATTAAACTTGGAAAGCGGTAAATCGCATGCAAGCGAGGATGCCTTGCTTCGGCGTATAGTGTATGTTATCGCCGACGCGAAATCCACCGATGCTCGTAACCACGCTGGGGAGCCTCGCCATACTGGACTCGATTTTGTTATGTTCTAAATCTCAACCAAAGAGTCTAAATCCGCAAATCGCTTTTGAAGGAAAAATGATTTTTGAAAGAAGTGCCAAACATGGATCGCTTTGCTGATAATGTAGTCGCCACCTAAATATTTTAAAATGGGAAATTTAGGAAACCCCGACTCGGCCAAAGGCCACGTGGTCCGGCTATCACCAAAGTTGGCTCGAACTTGGGTACGATTAGGGAAGGTCACATCGTGAGTTATTCTCTCGCCGGCCAAAGACCGCCTTACTAACCATGATATCTCGATTTTGAAAACATTGTATGCTCTTATTCCGATTATTAGCCTAGGTTACTATGTGATGCTCGCAAAGAAACAAGTATAGATCGGGCCGCTCAATTGGAACTAAACATCTCATGTTTGTTTGTGAAAGATGGTTTGCTACCCGCAGTAGGCTTAAAATACGATTTTGCCACAATCTAGTGGGCTTAACAAACAATTGATGAATTGCTCCAATTCGTATAACTCAACCTCCACCCACAGTATTCAAGGCGCTTATATCACATAAGCATTTAGCCTCATGGTAAGCATGCTATCATGGCAACACTCACACGCATGCAAGGATGCTAAAGCATAAAACTCACCGAGTACTCCAAGCCAAAACAGTAAAATGATTAGAAATCATGCATGATCCTAGGTATACGTAAATGCCTAATGCAACACATGCAAGAATGCAAACTATAGCAGTTCTCGGCTATTCTAAATATGGCATATGAAATGCTACAACTAACACGTATTCAATTTGGAATTGAAAATACAATGCAGCTTTATGATGCCGAGTCTTGTATATGCAAAACAGATGAATGATGCAAACATGTCATACTATATGCTAATTGAAGTATGCCCTATATCTAACCATTCAAAGCGGTAAATAAAAGGAGAAAGAAATGGGGTTGGAAGACATACATCACACTCACCCACCCTTATTACATTTATGTGCCTCGCCAGAGGGTCCTAATAAAAGAATAATACAGCCCCAAATATTACAAATTCAAAATATTACAAATTTCTAATTAATTAAACAAATTAACTATGAAAGTCAGAAGCCGCATGCAAGCCGTGGACCGCCGCTTCAAGGATGATGTATGTTGTAGCCGCCGCGCAGAAATCCACCGATGCCCCAATTAGCCTCGCTTGTAATTTACCTTGAAACGCTGCGTATGCTCCTAAAGTTGCTAACTCAATTTTGCCGCAACAGAGAGCAGAAAAGGGCACAAAGAAGTATTTCACAAATGTAGATGTCTCGATCTCAAGGCCACCAATCACGCATACCGATGCATGATGGCCGAGGAATCGAATTGCACAACTCAATATGGGATGAATGCGTATGAATGTTACAAAGAAAACCTAACTCCATCATGGGTAATCCGGAGTGTCGGTGATTGGGGATTGAGACCCGCTCACACTCGTGAGTACGAACGCAGTTCGCTTCGCGTCGCTAACTCCTATCCCGAACACGATGCAATATGCATGAGATGCATGAAATGCAACTAAGATACAACCTAGTATGCACAATGCCGATGTAATGAGATGCCAAATGCGTGCCCACCGCACGCAAACCGAGGCGATGACATAAAGGCATGAAATGCAACGATGGACTTACACCAATATGAGAGGGCCCCACCACACTCACACGGATGCCGTAATGATAAATGAGGTGCCAAATGCGTGCCCATCGCACGCAAACCGAGTCAATGATGAAATGCAAATCGGTAATAAAGCGCCAAAATGCGCGCTCGCGACACGCAAAACCGAGGCGATGATATGTGATGTAAAATCGATAAACCGGCGTTTCAAATGCGCGCCATAGGCACGCAAACCGAGGCGATGATGAAATGCAAATCGGATAAACCGGCAGCCAAATGCGGCACACGGCACGCAAACCGAGGCGATGATGTGAAATGCAAATCGGATAAATAGATTGCTCAAATGTGCACACGGCACGCAAACCGAGGCGATGATGAATGAGATGCAAATCGGATAAATAGATTGTTTCAAATGCGGCACACCGGACACGCAAACCGAGGCGAGGCATACGCAATGCCAATGACATGGAAAATGCAGATTGGCTTACACTAACATGAGAGGACCTCACCGCACTCACATAAGATGCCGCTGGATAACGGCAGCCAAATGCGCACTACGGCACGCAAAACCGAGGCAATGCAAAATGATACAAATGGCATACGAAATGCAACGATGGGCTTACACCAACATGGGAGAGCCTCACCACTCACATAGGAGGCCGCTTGATAAACGGCAGTTCAAATGCGTATTCGGGCACGCAAAACCGAGGCAATGCAAAATGATACAAATGGCATACGAAATGCAACGATGGGCTTACACCAACATGGGAGAGCCTCACCACTCACATAGGAGGCCGCTTGATAAACGGCAGCCAAATGCGCACTGCTGGCACGCAAAACCGAGGCAATGCAAAATGATACAAATGGCATACGAAATGCAACGATGGGCTTACACCAACATGGGAGAGCCTCACCACTCACATAGGAGGCCGCTTGATAAACGGCAGCCAAATGCGCACTACGGCACGCAAAACCGAGGCAATGCAAAAATGATACAAATGGCATAAAATGCAACGATGGGCTTACACCAACATGGGAGAGCCTCACCACTCACATAGGAGGCCGCTTGATAAACGGCAGTTCAAATGCGCATCTGGCACGCAAACCGAGGCAATGCATTAAGGCACAAAATAACGTGGGTAATGATATGCAAGCATGGTAATGAAATTTCAGCAGCTACATGAGGGGAAAACAGCCCCAAAACACAACCGGCGCACCCAAAGCTAAAAATGATCCCGAATGCGATAATGTGCACCAAATGGCTTATGGCCACACTAAACATGCACAATTGATACATGGCAGCAAAAACAGTAGCAAGGCAGTCCCAAGAATGGCTCATTTCAGTAGCAAACATGGCCAAAATGTAGACATAGTCATGGCAACAAAATCATACAAGATTAGTGGCCAAAAGAGCATTACAAAGGAAGATGGCATATACAAACACCAAATGAACAAACTCTCTTCTACAACATGAAAGAGGGCCCAAAAATAAGCATATATGCAGTAAATGGCAGCCTCTAATTCACAAGACAAACATGCTAGAAATGGAAGGCAAATGGAGCCAAAGAGAGTATAACATGAGACATGTAATCTATACACCAAATGACCAAACCTTCTTCATGAAACATGTAAAGGGGGTCAAAATAAGACTAAAACCAGTAGGGTCGAAGTCCTAAAACAAACACAAATAGGTCGAAAATTGCATACAAAAAGTGGCACACTTGATGAAATGGTATATATAATGGCCAAATGAAGTTGAGCTATGCTACAATGTTGTAGAGGGACTCATTTTAAGCATTAAAACCAGTAGGGTCGGAGCCCCAAAACAAACACAAATAGGTCAATTTTAGCATGCAAAAATGTGACAATCTTGATGAATATTGAAGGAACTAGTATATACAAATACTAAATGGAGTTGACCCCTTCTACAATGTTGTAGAGGGGCTCAAAATGAGCACAAAGAAGTAGGGTCGGAGCCCCAATTCTCAACCAATTAGAGTGTAGAAAAGATCAAGAAAAGGCCCTAAAAGTTGGTTTTAGACACTTACCCTTGAAGACTTGTCTTTCTTTTGCTTTTTGGCTTTGATTTGTAGCTTCAACCTCTGAAATTCACTTCCTTGCTGCTGGAATCGAATTTGTGGTGGTGAGGCTAGGTGTTGGTGAAGAAATCAAACAAGACTTGGAGTTGTTTCAAGGTTTTGGTTATGGAAATGAAGGTTTTGGCTATGGAACTCTTGAAGCCATTTTTTCTTCTCTCAAACCAGCTGGTTCGCCTTCATTGTGCACAAGAGAGAGGTCAAAAGAGGGCTAAGAAGATGGAAAATATCTAGGCCAAAATATCTAGATATTTTTGAGGACAAAATATCTAGATATTTTGAGGGCAAAATCGAGATATTTTGTTCGCCCCGGCGGGCATCAGAGGCCCCAAAGGTTCCTCGTAATGATAAACATGTACACTTGCCAAAATTGAACGAAAAACGATGCAAAACGAAGTTTTGGGACCGTAATCGCTGTTCGGGAAAAAGAGAGTCGCAGACACCGAAGCGACGCTCGCCACGGCGGATATCGAGGCCCCAAGTTCCTTAGAAGGATGAAACAGAGGTACCGCCAAAAACCGAGCAAACTAATGCAAACGAGAGCTCGGGACCAAAACCGTGGTTCGGTCCCTAAATGGGTCAGGAAGCACCTGGTGACACTGCCATTTAAGGGGTTCTTGACCCCTGTTCTCAAAATGCTGAATCAAAGATGTATGCCAAAATGAATAAACAACAATGCGAACGAAGCGCCGGGGACCAAAACCGCGGTTCGGATTCCCTAATGGGCCGCTGCTACCGGAGTGGTACTGGGACCGGCGGGTTTTGACCCAAGAGTTTTAGCAGGTAAAACAGGTTCTCGCCAAGATTGATCGCATAACAACACGAACGAAGCGCCGACCAAAACCGCTGGTTCGTTCTGAATGGGCCGCTACACCGGAGTGGTACTTGGGACCGGCGGGTTCTTGACCCCTGTTTTCTAGCAGGTAAAACAGAGGTACCGCCAAGGTTGATCGACAACAACACGAACGAAGCGCCGGGGACCAAAACCGCTGGTTCGTTCTGAAATGGGCCGCTACACCGGAGTGGTACTTTGGGACCGGCGGGTTCTTGACCCCAAGTTTCTTAGTGGTAAAACAGAGGTACCGCCAAGGTTGATCGACAACAACACGAACGAGCGCCGGGGACCAAAACCGCGTGGTTCGTTCCTAAATGGGCCGCTGCACCGGAGTGGTACTTTGGGACCGGCGGGGTTCTCGACCCCAAGTTCCTAACAAGGATAAAACAGAGATGTATGCCAAAAACCGAGAAAACAGAGATGGTTGAGCGTCCCAACCGAGGCACACGGCCTAACGGCCCGAAAACCGTGAACCGGACTGGTGGGCAAATGGCTTACGACTATGAAATGTAGCCTACGGTTATCGACAGACGGTTCGCTAGACCTCTCTCTCAGAAAGAAAACAGAGAAAACCGAAGTCCGGTTCGCAAACCGAGACAAGGCACAGAGAGGGTTCTAAGTCCGGAGGCAGGCGACGGCCGCGACCAAACTTCCGAACAAGCGCGATATGCAACATCACCAAGCGCCAATCGGTGACGCTCGAAGTCTTAAGGTCGGTCAAAAATGGGGTGTCTACATAGCCTTCTCTTGACAGAACTCTAAGTCATAATAATGACGGGAGTGAGTGTCAAAGCCCGAGACGACCCATTTTTGACAAGGCCAAGACTTAGACAATCATACAAGACAGAAGAGATGTGTTCGCAGCGGGGGCAAATGCAACCGACAATGTAAGAAGCCGAGGGTAACTCAATGATCATGCAAATGCGTAAGTCAGAATGAAACACATATTTACAATAGATGCAACAGCTTTTAAGCAAGAATGCAAAGCAACAACTACATTTCATGCAGTTAAGAATGCGGAGAATCATTTAATTCTCGCCGCCTCACACGGAGAAGATACGATCAAGGCTGATTCGTCTGGGTCGCACCAAATTTCAAATGAACCATACATACAATATCGCGGCCTCATGTCGTAGATCTTCGCTTCTTGATTGAACTGCAGTACTACCTTTCTCCCCGACTATGGTTGCATTTTCCCTATTCTCCAACAGGTGACAGACTAGGTTGATTCAAGATCTGCACTGAGGCGATATACATGCTATCTCAATCTATGGGCCGCCATACGTATTTCAAGCCGAGGATATACCTCGGTATTTAAACCAGACTTTAGTCTCGAAATCCAACCTTTGTGTTCTAGGCATGAGCCATTCAACTCTAGTTTCCACCGCCTCGCTTGGTCTCCTAGAACTCACCGCAAACACAAAGTGTGGCTATACCAGACCATCTAAGTCGTTTCGGCACGATAAACACCAAAGGAATTGCACCTTTAGAGGATTTAAGGTCTCCTAGACCGAGTGCACAAGACAATACGATGAAATGTAAGTAAAATGCAAGTACGAAAAAAACAAATACAATGATGATTGCACAAAATAGTGCGATGGAGGTGAAATGCACAGACAAGACTTGGCACACACCTACGATGCATTTTGTCTGCTTGGCACGCAGCTCAAACACAACACTCTACTTTATCTGGGCACACAAATTTTTGGCACAAAGTTCATTTCTGACACACACCATTTATGGCACACACTCCTTTTCGAGCACACAATCCTTCTTGGGCACACACTTCTTTTTCAGCACACACAGCCTTTTCGCACACAATTTCATTCAAGCACACACTTTTTTCCGCACACAAATTTTTCTGCACACAATTTGTTTTTCAAGACAAATTTCTTTTGGGCACATACCATTTTCGCACACACTGCTTTTTCTTCAAGCACACAATTGCTTTTTCACACACACCTTTTTTTTTCACACAATTCTTCCGCACACACATTTCGCTTTTTCAGCACACATTTTTCTGGGCACACACTGCTTTTTCGGGCACACAATTGCTTTCACACAATTCATTTCCGGGCACACAAATTGCTTTTCAGCACACAAATTTTTTTTGGGCACACATTTCAGCACACACTGCACATACCATTTCCGCACACACACATTCATTTCTATGCACACACTGCTTTTTTCAGCACACAAATTTTTCAGCACACACCTTTTCAAGCACACAATTGCTTTTTTTAGCACACAAATTCTTTCTAGCACACTTGTTTCATCTGCACACATGCTTTTTCAAGACACACTGCTTCTTCACACACTGCTTTTCAGCACACAAATTTTTTTCCGCACACAAACTGCTTTTTTCAAGACACCTTTCTTCTGCACACAAATTTTTTCAGCACACAAATTCTTCTTTTGGGCACACACCATTTCATGGGCACACACTCTTTCCTGCACACAACCCATTTCTGCACACACTGCTTTTTCAGCACACACTTTTTTTTCAGCACACAAATTTTCTAGCACACAAATCCTTTTCTAGCACACTTCTTTTTCAGCACACAAATTCTTTGGGCACACACCTTTTTCACACACAAATTTTTTCACACACATTTCTTTGGGCACACACACTGCTTTTTCAGCACACATTTTTCTAACACACAAATTTGTTGAGGTGAACACACGGCACACTTTTTCTGGCACACACACTTTTTGGGCACACAAACATTTGACGCACACACACACTCATTGTTGAGGTGAACACACTAAGACACTTTGAAGTCCTAACACACAAACCAAACATTTGATGTCGAACACACAATTTCATTGTTGAGGTGAACACACTAAGCACACTTTGAAGTCTCGAACACACAAATTTCAAACATTTGATGTCGAACACACACTCATTGTTGAGGTGAACACACTCAAGACACTTTGAAGTCCTAACACACATTTCAAACATTTGACGCCGAACACACAAATTTCATTGTTGAGGTGAACACACTAAGACACTTTGAAGTCTGAACACACTACCAAATCTCGATGTCGAACACACACTGTTGTTGAGGTGAACACACGGCACACTTTGAAGTCCGAACACATTTCAAACATTTGATGTCAAACACACACTCATATCTTAAGGTGAACACGAGTACACACTTTGTAGAAGGTTGAACACACACCCAAACTTTTGAATTTCAACACGCAGCCTCGCTTTTGATTGTGAACACGCACCATAACACAACTCGCCGATCCAACACATGGCTCATAACACAAGATTCTTTTAATTTTGAACACACAAATTTCATTCTCAACAGCAGATGCATTTACGTAATCCTGCGTGGTTGAAACAAACCGATGTCCGACATTTTTCCTTTTTTTTGCTTTTGCTTTGCAAATTAAACTCACAAATTCAGATAGGCCCCGGTTCTACTATTCACACTTATCTGGGTGGACCCCGAGGCTTTTTGAAAGAACAAATTGCTTTTGCACAAATGTGGAGAACGGCATCAAGACTCTAACACAAAATGATTTTGTTTTTGAAATTGAGAGATGAGTTTTTCGACTGTATTGAGCCTACCATCGAACACAAAGAAACGACTCAACAAGGAAATAAAAGGCACACAACCTAGACACATCGAGTAACACTCAAACGACTCAAAACAAGAAACGAGATAAAACAAAAAGACACGACACTCGACGCCAAGACAGGAGCCTGCTTTCACCGTAGTGTTTCCCACCCTTTCTCATTTGTGATTCTCACATCACTCGCCCTCAAGCTGCTTTTTCAAAAAGCCCTTTCTCACTTTTCCTCTCATCGCACATCTCTATTCTTCAATCTCTCATTTTTTTAATCCTCCCTAGGTGGTTGATGGATAAACAGAAGATGCGGCTCATGCCCCTAGTATTCTCGCTAGATTCTCTTTCTTGTTCACAACAAAGGAGTTTCTCCCACGAGGGATCAAGCATTGGGTGTGCAATGATCCGGCCGACATCGATCGATGATGCCCTGGGAGTTTGGACATGGTTAGATCTCGCCAGATGAGGGAATGGGAATATGTTGATCCATTCCAACAGGCTTCAGACTTGGCTTGATACTGCTGGTCTGAGGATGAGAGAGCTTTCGCCTCTTGTCAGCTCCTTCGCTTGTGCCTTTGTCGGAGGTAGAGTGCCCTTCTTGGCAAGTATGTTGATAACGGGAAAAGACAGAGAACCCCGACCAAATGTGCCCCTAGTTCATTATTTTGACCATTTTTTTTATTTTGGTTTTCCTAAAAAAAATTTGACCAAAATGAGAGTTAGAGTAACATGCATGTACGATTTTTGATTTGAAATCATGCAAGTCAGGCTATGAGCACTGAAAATTTTCCTTTTTGGGTCCAAGAAATGGCCTAGTTTTTGAAAGATGGAACAATTTTCGAGAAAATTAGCCAACCTCAAGAAAATCCTCAAAAACTATTTTTGCAATGGACACTTGCTCAACGAAAGCATGAAACCTACTCGAGATGCACAACCTCGATCCAAAGGAAAATCGCCTGCTTGAAGAGAATCGCATGGCAACGGAAAGTTGCCCCTTGTTTGAACAAGATCAAGATATTGAATGGCAACGAAAGTTGCCCTTGTTTGGATAGCACCGCAATAAGATTGTAGTCACCTCGAGCGATGATTGCAATCGAACTCTGATACAGAGAAGGCAAGGATGGTTAAAACCATTACATGGACACACTTGATTTTGAAGTGTTTATGGTCGGACTTCGTAATGAAGTTGCCTACGATCCCAAACATGGGAATCAAGCCTTACGAGTTCGGTTAAGGTACACTCTGTATTTAACCTCTCCTTTTTATGCTCTAACTTTTGCCAAGGCTACAAGGTGTTTTCGACCTTACAGCTTTGTTCTTCTTTCTTTTTCTTTTCTATTCTTTTCATTCCTTTTTCTTCTTTTTTCTTTTCTTTTCTTTTCTTTCTTTTTTGCATTTTTGTATCTTTGCATTTTTTCTTTTTTTCCTTTTTTTTATATTTTTTTCTTGCTCTAACTTTTGCTCGGTCGCTCTTCCGGTTTTCGCCCAATGAGCCTCTCAAAGGGTAAAATGTAACAAGTCCATGCCAAATGGTTTTGAGATTGAAGCCCTCTATATCCGTGAGAGTGGTCGTTGTATTGACTTGCGTAAGATCCACCTTTGGCTCTTCGAGCACATCGGATATTTTTGCCCCTAGTTCGAGGGGTGCTTCGATCTAGCTTTGCAAGCTTTTTCCGACGAGGTCCGACCTTCTTGATCCGACTTTGGTGCCTCTTGTTCGAGGGTCGCTTCAACCGCCACACAGCCTCACATTGTGGTTGACCGTGGAACATTCGGAATTCAAGTTCAAGGTTTAGAAGCAAGGGGGTGGAGTCTCGAGGCTGAGAGCGATCCTAGGCGGCACAATCCCAAGAGCGATTCCACACAGGTCTTCGCAGGATCACAAGAAACATTTTTTGAAAGTTTTAAGAAAGCGACAAATCGTCATACCAAGATATAAAGGATCAACTGGATCAAAGCTAGGGTCCTTCTCAAGACTCACGCTAACAAGCATGATTTCATTCATTAAGGGCTTAGCACGCCTCTTTCTCTCAATTGATCAAAGTTTTGCAAATCCCGAGGAATTCCTTCCTCTTTGTTTTCACCGCAGTTGTTCAAAAAGGTTTGGAAAACTTAGGTCATTACAATGACTTCAAGGAATGTAAAAGAGAGAGTCCTTAGTCAAATACTATCGCCTCATTCAAATCCTAAGAAAACTAGCACAAGGCGTATAAATGCGAGAGTGTGAAAGTCATCAACCGTTTATTCAAATCATGGCACAATTGGCTCGCGTAAACAAATGACTCAAAACAAACAAAAAGACAAACACAAACAAAATGGGGACGCCCGAGGTAACACCTCCTAATCACCCGACTTATACAATGGGATCGACTACAACAAGGCGCACTTTAAGCAAAAGATCGACTCAAAACAAAGAGAAAGACTCAAAACAAAATCGACAAAATCGACCAACACCCAAGCCGAATCACAAAATTAGCATACGCAGATGCTCAACATAGTGCGGCTAAACGCCATATCCGAATACACCAAGCGCCGCTTCAGGGACCAACCCATGATCACATACTTGCAGATCCCTGAGTCCAACAACAATGCCGTGGCGCATTTTGCCGAGGTGGGTGGGAGGATAACCTCATTGTCGATCAAATCTTGCACTTCATGACGAAGGCGAAACAACCGCTTGCGTGGACCGGTCTGCTGGTGGTATGCGCAATACAGGTAGCATCGTGTGAGAGGGAGATTCTTTGGCTGTCGAGGCTCGAGGGGTGTAAGATGCCCTCGTTAGCTGGAATTTGAAATGCCCTAGACAGAGGCATATAGAGGGCATGAAAGACTCGCCTCCGAGGAGGATACTTCAAGTCTCGAGGCTTGCTAGACGACTAGCTTAAAGGGCTCGGCAGCATTGTCTTGGCTTTCTCGATCTTTTCCTGATGCGAGTTGGGGATGGAAGGAACTGCTCGCATGACGGGCCTATCCCGTTTCCATTCGCTTGAATCGCTTCTACCGAGGGAGAAAGCATCATCCACAATTTTGGCTATGACCGCAAATACTTGCTGCTTGTTCATCCCCCGCCAAAGCCTCGACGCCGCAGCAGCTTGCTTGATGGATCGGTTCCGCTTTCGCTTTTATTCTTACTTTTAGCCTCACCGATCATGGGTTTGGGTCATTGCTGACATGTCATTGCTATAGCTTAAGACAGCCTCGTTATCGAGTTCGATCACACCGCCTAATAGCGGGGTTTCATGTGCAAAATTCTTGCCAGATGATGTACCGGCGATGAAACCGACATTCCGTAGCCGATTCGCCACGACCTCAAGGTCACCAATCATTCCTATTAATTCATGTGGTGGGCTCACGAGCTTGAAACAACTGGGCGCCCAGATCGGGTGAGCGGCAAAGTACCTAGGTGGATGTGGCACTCAACATTGGTCTCATCCTCGCAAGATGATTCTTGGTCTATTGCGTTGTCATAACCACAATTTTTCCGAATTTTGGCCATCACGAAGTCTACTAACCGAATCGAGGTGATGTGGACGGTGACTAACGGATCGATGGATCGATCGGTGACTAACGGATCGATGGACCGGATCGTGATCGACGGATTCGATGAACCGTGAGTTTTTTTCTCGTTTGCCTCAAAGAAAGGAGAACATCGGTTGCTCGATCGAAGTCTTCGAATCGAAGAGAAAACATGCAAAGATCTCAAATTTCAATCCTACCAATATGTATATGAACATAATCAATAACTGTGGTTCGACCATCGATCATCGTTTCCCAAAATTATTGCCCCTAAAATCAATTGACACCGCAGATATAATCGATTCCCAAAATATCAATCGTGCCCGTGAGGGCTCGATGCTCAAACTCATAAACCGATACATGCATTCCTCAGAGGCACACTCTAACAAGCACATAATGTATAAGTGAGAGCCAAAACACCCCTATGTTAGGGTAGGGTTTCGCCCTATTTTGTCGTGAACTAGGGTTTCACTACGCACGCAGCCGTCTCAAACAACCTATAAACGGTAAGCAACCGTCCTAGTTTGGAATGGTCACTATGGATCCGAATATGCACTAGGTCGAATGGTCAAGGGTGCCCCAGAAACCGGGTTTGTGTTCCCATATCGGCAGAGCTCAGAATCGACAAATTTTATGGACATGCCTTGACAAGACAAGCCTCCCAAGAAACCGCCAGAATAGCAGATGGCAAACACGGTGTCCTAGGCGCACTAATGCAAATGCAATGCAAAGAAACACACAAGTGTAATCAAAACAGATATCATGAGTTCGAGTCAAGTTCTCTAAATCCCCAAAGCAGAGTCGCCAGAAATCAGAATAACGCCATGGGACCTCGCCATACTGACTCGATTTTGTTATGTTCTAAATCTTGAACCAAAGAGTCCAAATCCGCAAATCGCTTTGAAGGAAAACAGATTTTTGAAAGAAGTGCCAAACATGGACTGCTTTTGCGATAACGTAGTCGCCACCTAAATATTTTAAAATGGGAAATTTAGGAAACCCCGACTCGGTGCCAAAGGCCACGCGGTCCGCCATCACCAAAGTTGGCTCGAACTTGGGTACGATTAGGGAAGGTCACATCGTGAGCACTCTCGCCGGCCAAAGACCGTCCTCTACTAACTATGATACCTGATTTTGAAAACATTGTATGCTCTTATTGCGGTTATTAGCCTAGATTACTATGTGATGCTCGCAAAGAAACAAGTATAGATCGAGCCGTTCGATTGGAACAAAACATTTCATGTTTGTTTATTTGAAAATGGTTTGCTACCCGCAGTAGGCTTAAAATACGATTTTGCCACAATCTAGTGGGCTTAAAAAACAATTGATGAATTGTCTCCAATTCAAATAACTCAACCTCCACCCACAGTATTCAAGGCGCTTATATCACATAAGCATTTAGCCTCATGGCAAGCATGCTATCATGGCAACACTCACACGATGCAAGGATGCTAAAGCATAAACTTACCTAGTTCTCCAAGCCAAAATGAAAAGCTTGTTAGAAATCATGCATGAATCCTAAGTATACTGCAATGCCTAATGCAACACATGCAAAAATGCAACTATAGCAGGCTCGGGTATTCTAAATATGGCATATGAAATGCAACAGCTAGCAAGTACTCAACTTGGAATTGAAATACAAGTGCAGTTTGTATGATGCGCCGAGCCCGGTGCATGCAATACATGTATGAATGATGCAAATATGTCATTATGTCAGATGCTAATTGAAATATGCCCTATATCTAACCATTCAAAGCGGTAAATAAAAGGGAGAAAGAAATGGGGATGGAAGACATACATCACACTCACACACCCTTATTACAATTATGCCCTCGCCAGAGGGTCCGAATGAATAATAATACGTAATAATAAAAGAATATACAAATCCGAATAATACAAATTCTAATTAATTAACAAATTAATTACAAAAGAATTAAAATCCGGGCAAGCCGTGGACCGCCGCTTCGATAGATGATGTATACTGGTCATATGAAATCCACCGATGCCCCAATTAGCCTTCGGCAATATTTCTAAATGCGCCACGGACCAGAAAAGTTACTAAACTCAATTTTGCCGCAACAGAGAGCAGAAAGGGCACAAAGAAGGTATTTCACAAATATATGCATGTCTCGATCCTCGCCACCAATCACGATATCGATGCATGATGGCCGAGAGCGACGGCACAACTCAATATTGGGATGAATGCACATGAATGCTACGAAATGGGATGTCGCGATACACCGCACGCAAAACGAGGCGATGCCGAAGATGAAAATCGGATAAACCGGCAGCTCAAGCGCGTGCTTGCGCCGCAAACCGAGACGAAACCAAAATGGAGATCGATAAATCGAGTGCCAAATGCGCAATACACGCGCACGCAAAACCGAGGCGATGATGTACGATGCAAAATCGATAAAACCGGCGTTTTGAAATGCAATACCTTACACGCAAAACCGAGGCGATGATGAAGAATGAAAATCGGATAAATCGGTGCCAAAGTGCGTGCTCACAGCGCCGCAAATCGAGACGATGATGAAAGAATGAAAATCGATAAAACTGGCGATTTCGGGCGCGTGGCCAGCGCAAATCGAGGCGGCGATGAAAGAATGAAAATCGATAAAGCCGGCAGCTGCGCGTGCCCACAGCGCAAATCGAGGCAATGATGAAAGGAGAAAATCGGATAAATGGCAGCTGCGTGCCCACAGCGCCGCAAATCGAGGCGATGATGAAAGAATGAAAATCGGATAAATCGGCAGCCTCAAACGCGTGCCTCAGCGCACGCAAATCGAGGCGATGAAAGGATGAAAATCGGATAAATCGGCGTTTCGGCGCGTGCTCACAGCGCCGCAAATCGAGGCGATGATGAAAGAATGAAAATCGGATAAATGGCGCCTCGGGCGCGTGCCCACAGCGCCGCAAATCGAGGCGATGATGAAAGGAGAAAATCGGATAAGATCGGCGTTCAAACGCCGCGGCCCACGCGCCGCAAATCGAGGCGATGATGAAATGCAATGAAATGGCATACGAATGCCGGATGGACTTACACCAACATGGGAGAGCCTCACCACTCACATAGGAGGCCGCCGGCAATAAAGTCGCAAACGCGCTACCATGACACGCAAATCGAGGCAATGGCATACAAGCATGAAAATGCAATTGGGCTTACGCCAACATGAGAGGGCCTCAACCACACTCACATAGGCTGCCTAATGATAAGAAGAGGTGCCAATGCGCGCTCATTGGCACGCAAACCGAGGCAATGCAAAATGATACGAATGGCTCCGAAATGATATGCAAGCATGGTAATGGAATTTCAGCACCTAAATAAAGGGGAAAACAGCCTAAACAAATCGAAACGACACCCGAAGCATGCATTCATCCCGAAAGTGCGAAATTAAGCCCCGAAATGGCCTATAGCCATGCTATACATGCAAAATATGATTATGGCAGCAAGAACAGTAGCAAGGCAGTCCCAAATATGGCATTTTTTCAGTAATAAACATGGCCAAAATGCAAGCATAGATATGGCAACAAAAGCTCGCAAGAATACGGTAAAAGAGAGGATTTTCAAAGCAAGTAGTATATAGAAAATTCAAATAGAAAAATTTTCTTCTACAACATGAAAGAGGGCCCAAAAATAAGCATATATGCAGAAGATGGAAGCCTCTAAATCATAAGAAAAACATGCTAGAAATAGAAGGCAAAATGAAGCCACAAGAGGGTATAACCTAAGACATGCAATCTATACACCAAATGACCAAACCTTCTTCATGAAACATGTAAAGGGGGTCAAAATAAGACTAAAACCAGTAGGGGTCGAAGTCCTAAAACCAAACACAAATAGGTCAAAAATTGCATACAAAAAGTGGCACACTTGATGAAATTTGAAGGAGGTGGTAGATACAAAGGTTAATGAAGTTGAGCCTATCTACAATGTTGTAGAGAGGCTCATTTTAAGCAATAAAATCAGTAGGGGTCGGACCCCCAAAAACCAACACAAATAGGTCAATTTTAGCATGCAAAAATGTTACCAACTTGAAGAATATTGAAGGAACTAGTGTATACAAACACCAAATGAGGTTGGGCCCTTCTACAAAGTTGTAGAGGGGCTCATTTTAAGCACAAAGCAGTAGGTGTCGGAGCCCCACCTCAACCAATTAAAGTATAGAAAAGGATCAAGAAAATGCCCTAAAAGTTGGTTTTGAGGACTTACCCTTGAAGACTTGTCTTTCTTTGATTCTTGGCTCGATTTGTAGCTTCAACCTCTGAAATTCACCTCCTTGCTGCTGAAGTGATGGTAGGGATGGTGAGGCTAGGTGTTGATGAAGGAATGGCCTTGACACTTGAAGCTTTTTGGAGTTTAAAGCTATGAAAATGAGGGAATTTGGTTAAGGTTCTTGAGACCAAAATTTCTAACCTTGAAGAAGGAGGGAGGGGCCTTCAAATAGGCAAGAAGATGGGGTGTAAAAGGAGGAAAGCATCCAATCTTTCCCTCTCCTCAAATGTCCCCTGATGAGGAGACACTTTGAAAAGCAAATGACACCGAACAGCCGAAAGCGTGGTCTGCCGGCCAGAAGTTTTGCTCAAGGTGGCCGGCCACCACTCACCATGGCCGCCACCACCTCCTATGGCCGGCCACCACCTCAAAAATCAACTTCAAAATTTCTCGCCGACCACCATACAAGAGTGTCCTCCCATGTGTAGAATAAGGCCCTGTGGTCTAATTTGGCAACACCAACCAGAGTCACAACATAGAGCTTGAAGGAGAGGCCCAAAATGAAAGGCACAATTTCGCCGACCACCATACCAAAGTGTCCTCCTAGATGTGTGCAACAAGGTTCCAAGGCCGAAATTGGCAACACCAAGGTGAGTCACAACATAGAGCTTGAAGGAGAGGCCCAAAATGAAACTCACAGCTTCGCCGACCAAGAGTTGGTAGGGTCCTCCTGTGTCCCTCATCACAGATATGTAACTTTGGTTGGAAGAAAATACCCCAAGGTGTTCAACATTGGCCCTATGAGCAAAACGGCTCGGAGGAGCGAACCGTTATCTCGATAATTGCTGGCCTCCCACCCCCAAAGGATCTTCCCGATGTTGAAACAGAGGTACCGCCAAGTTTGAACAAAACTAATGAGAAATGAACGTGGCCAAAACCGAGCAACGATCCCGAAAATGGGTCATGGTGCCGGAAGTGGTGTTCGGCAAATGGCAGGTATCCGCGACCCCAAAGGTCCTCTCGAATGACAAAACAGAGGTACCGCCAAAAACCGGAGAAGATGGATGCGAAATGAATGCTCGGGACCAAAACCGCCGGTTTGGGGTCCCGAAACCGCCATGAGCACCGAAGTGGCATACGGCCACGGCGGGCATCGGGCCCTGTGGTTTCTAAATGATAAAACAGAGGTTCTCGCCAAATCAAGAAAGCGGATGTGAAATGAATGCTCGGCCCAAATCACGCAGCCGGTTCAAAATGGGTCGCGTGCCTAAGTGGTGTTCGCCGCGGCGGGCATCAGGGGCCCCTGTTCCTGAACACTAAAATGAGGTCTCCGCCAAAACCGGAGAAGTCGGAGATAGTTAGGCGTCCCGAGCCGAGGCACACTTAACGGCCCAAAACCGAACCGCCCCGAACGCAAATGGCTTCACGACCATGAAATGTAGCCTACGGCCATTGGAGACGGTCTAGACCTCTTCCTCAGAAAGAAAAACAGAGAAAACCGAAGTCCGTTCGCAAACCGAGACAAGGCATAGAGAGGGTTCAAGTCCGGAGGCAGGCGCATACCGACTAAACTTCCGAACAAGCGCGATATGCAACATCACCAAGCGCTCAATCGGTGACGTCTGAGTCTTAAGGTCGGTCAAAAATGGGGTGTCTACAATCATCATATTTTCTTCTTTTACTTTCCAGTCTCCTTTAGCTTGAGACACAACAAGATTCGAATCTCCGATGACGCCCAAATTGCCTTGCCCCTAATTCCGTGGTCGGTTCCATACCAAAGAATACACGCCAGATTCGCTTCGTTATTTCAGACTTTGAAACGGAGTTTGAAGGCTAGAGGGATACGGGAATTGTCGGGTGCTATCAGCAACACTCCTATCCCATACCCATGTTGATTTGACGCTCCGTCAAAGTACATTGTCCAACTTTCCTCGCCGATATGCGTAATTGCTTCATCCGGGAATAGGTACTCAATCGCTTCATCCTCAACCGGATGGTCGGCAGGAACTCGCTATCGCTTCGCTTCTTTATCGACTTGCGCCACATATGTAAGATCAAATTGAGAGCAACAAGAACTAACGAGCTAGCCTACCCGTAGTTACCGGTTTCTAAAAGATATTTGATGGGATCAAGTCGTGAAACCAACATTACAGAGTGAGCTAACAAGTAGTGCAAGAACTTCCGTAGCCCATACCAGAGCTAAGCAAGCCTTTTTCCAAATGCCAGATACCGGTTTCATACTCTAGCATTTTCTTGCTCAAATAATAGATGGCCTTCTCCACCCTATCTTCTCGATTCTTGTGCAAGCATGCACCATCGTGGTCTCAACATCGACAGTACAAAATCAACGGTTTCCTCGATTCTCGTGGTGATAAACGGGTGGGTTCTCAGAGATATTCTTTAACTGCTCAAATGCATTTTGGCATCGGCCGTCCCATTGAACTTTTTCCTTTCTTCAGAGGCCAAAAGTGGTTCACAAGTCAAGGTTAGTTTTGAAATAAACCGTCTTATGAATTGCACTTTACCCGTAAAGCCTCGCACCTCCTTTTCACCTTGGTGGTGGCATTTCTAAGATGGCCTTGATTTTGGAAGGGTCGACCTCGATGCCCCTTTGTGTAATCGAAACCCCAAAGATTTTTCCCCAGTAACACCAAACGACATTTCGAGGGTTTAACCGCAACCTCAATTTCGATCCTTTGGAAAAACTTAAGCGCGTGTAGTGGCCCTCTTTCTTTGGACTTGACAATCATGTCGCCCACGACACCTCAACCTCTTTGTGGATCATATCATGTAGTATTGTGGTCGCTCGTTGATAAGTAGCCCCAAAGATTCTTCAACCCAAACCAAGATGACCCGAGAGCAGATGTTCTCACGGTAATGAATGCAATTTTCTCTCCTTCCGCGCCATCACTATCTGGTTATAGCCCGAGAAGCCATCCATGAACGAGAGCAAGCATGCCCTCAGAAAGTCCACTAGCTCATCAATGTGTGGCAGGAAGTCGCCCTTCTGACCGCTCGAAATCCTCAAGTCTACGCACACCGGATCTTGCCATCTTTCTTCGACCGACTATGTTGGCCAACCAAGTGGGATATTCGATACTAGTAGGAAGCTCGCCAATTTGCTTGGTGACCTTTCTTTGATCTTGAGAGCCCAATCCCGATCCTTCGAGCCGCTGATAGGTCGCCTCGGGTCAAGGATCCGATGTCGCATAATCTCAGATCGATTCTGCATGTCTTCGTGAGGACCACGCGAAAACATCTTTGAAATCTTTTAATAAAGCGACTAAGCGCTGCTCCTCCGAAGACAACGTGGACCCGATCTCGACCAAATGTCCTCCTCAGCACTAATATTCACGTAAATGATTTCATCCGCTAATGGCTTAACAAACCTCTCTTGCTCTTGCTCAATTAGTCGTTGTAAAACCGAGGAACTCCGCCCTCGCTGCTTTTGATCAAAATTTTGAAAGTCTGAATTAATGCAATAAATTAAGGGCACATAAAAGTACTCGGAAACCACATTCACCTCATTCTCATTAAGTTCATCCAAATCGTTTGATTCATCGGTTACAACAGACTCAAATGAAAAGGAAAAAGACGACCTGGACAAGACTCTGGCATCCGGGTTAACATCCCCAGGAGTACCAGACTCAGACTCAGTCGAGCTGGAACCTGATTCTGACTCACAAGTCTCGTTGGAATCGATTCCGCCACTACCCGACTTAATCGCCGATAAGAATCCTCTTCAGATCGCCAAATGAGAGAAGGTGCGATCGATCGCCCAAGATAGTCAGCTGGTTGGGTTCAGCCCATTTCATCTCCAATCATGGAAACCGCGACGTTATTCCCCAAGCAATCTGGTCGACGGAGGATCGAGAGGAGACATGCCATACCCCATTTCCAATTCGGCCTCAGATCCTCCGCCAGATTCGCTTCAATCTCGCTATTGGGTCTGCATCGCTCATGCAACGCTATCCCCGAACACAGGTCGAAGAAGATTTCGAAACCTGCACGCTTCCTCCGCTGCTCAACCATGGTTCGGAAGCCGAAATGGAAAATCTTCCTCCCTGGACGAAGCCTGCTCAGTGGTACCCCAGATGGGCCTATGTATTAGATCAAAAGGCTTCCCACTGCTTACCTGCCCTCGGCCATTTCCTTTCCTTTTCTTGCCCGCCTTCTTTGGTGGGCGATAACCTAATCCAAAGGTATGTGGATTATGTGGCACTTCGCCAACGCAATGACTTCTTTCTCGCCGCTTCTTCCCAATCCCATCCCCGGATATGTTGTAGCTTATTCATGAGGTATACGGCTTGAGCGCCGACATACAAACCCTCATTCACAGCCATAATGTTTTGTACCACCCTGCCCTCACCAAAGTAAATCCCGATATAAACATGTCCTCCATGCCGTGTTCAATCTCCAGATCGGCGAGATACCTCGGAGGGGATGGATTGATGAGTTCCCAAAACAATGGCTACTCCCTTTCCATAGGGGTATTTCACCATTTGATGCAGAGTAGATGAAACGCCTTCACCGATGCAACCTGTGGTCGCCCCAAAAGCATGTTGAAAGACGCAGGACCTCCAAGACATGAAAATCTATTTCGTGTTGTCCAGCCCAATCTTGGTTTGATTTTCACCGTCCCCGTGACATCCCTCGCCAGTATTATCATATGCCTGATTACTTGAGTAGTCGGTGTGAAGTCCGCAGTTTTAACCCAATTGCATACGCCTGCTCGCCGGACAGACATTGATAGCGGACCGGTGTCAACGAGCACCACCGAATCCATTTGTCCTTGCATTCTACTTGAGATGTAGAGAGGTCTGTTATGATCCACGCCTCGGTGGCAATTCTTTGTCCCAGAAGGTCAATGCCGGAACCTCCTCCCGGAAGACCAAACCAACTAGTTGTTCCTACAGAGTTTCGATGGAAAGTTTCGCCTGTCCATGGCAGATAAGACAACCGCCGGTGCACCCTCGGCCATAAGCAATTCCCCAGATGGAGATGTTCATCAGATTTTCTTTTAGTCGCTCAAGATGCCTCTTCTTCCACTTGCTTCTTTCTGCTTTCTACCTCCTTATCTTTCCCCGATGCCTCGGGTTGATCAAGGTGTGGGGCTTGAAATACCGCCCACTTCTAGTCATATGGTCCACCTCCTCGAGGTACCAAAGTCCGCCCGTTGGCCACCGCCCAATCTTCGTCAGGTGGGCAAGATACAAGTCGCCATCTTCCCACCACATTCCATTAGCATCTAGTGCATCCGTCTCGTTCGTAAGTTTACGCCTCGGCTTATTCAAGATGCCCACAAGATGTTCAAATTCGCCAGCAGCTCTCAACTTCCTCGTGATTCTTTGCTTTTCTGCTCTCTCGTAATCCCATCTTTTCCTTGTTCCTCCAACAATAATCAGGCGGTTTTCAAAATGTTTTGTTCCCGAGCGAAATTCTTCAGACCGGCGCCTCCGCAATCTAATTCGATCCTCGCCCTTCCGCCACAAATGGTACAATATCAGTCGATCATCCAACCACTGACGACTTCGCCGACTCTCATCTTCGAACCGCTTAATCGATGCATCCCCGATTCCTCAGAGAATTGAAGGTTGGCGAAGTCCTCTTCCACCGCAGCCAAATCATCCGCCGATTCAAGCTTGTCCCCTGATCATACACAACTCACCTCTTCCGAACCCCATACTCATTTAGATCGGCTCATTGACAAGATATATCCACTGGATCATAAGCTCGCCACTAAATTCTCAGATAGCTCCACCCCAGATTCAACTGCTTTTGCTTTCCTCAAGCTCGCCTGCTCCATCCTCGGTGGTCACCACCTTTGGCTCAGTTGGGGTGTAGAGGTGTCCATCATGCACAAGTCCGTGCTATCGGGAGGATCACCTCGGCTTGGGTAGGTGGGAGGGGATATAGATATCGGGATCATATGAAGCGACCCCAAGATGGATGAGGTTGACTCTTTTGGTGGATCTTGGTTGTGTTTGGGGAGTGGGTTGTTTGTGACGTTGGGTCCTTGGGGAGGTAGAATGATGTTTTTGTCAATGAGATCTTGAATCTCATGACGCACAGTAGCATTGGCCGGTGTCATGACCATGTCTTGGTGGTATTGGCAATATTTGGCCGGGTTATGGGAAGGGGAGTGGATTCGGTAGAGGCCTCGCCCAAGGGTTTCAGTGCCCTTTCTCGACTAGAACCCCGAGGACTTTAGACAAAGGCATATAGAGTGGGGAGAAGGTTCGCTGACCGGGTTGGTATCTTGGGCTTGATTATCGCCTCCCAGAGGCATCGTAAAAGGTGTGGCCGCGGACCTTGGTTGGGGAGGGGATTGGTGGTGACCATTCCGACCTCTCAAGTTCTTGTATTAAGAACCACTCGGCCCGCATTGTTGTTTCTTAAATGTTCTTCGGTCGATCCCGATCTTGGTCAAACAGACCTTGCTTCATTATCCTCTCTATTTGCATCCCCATATCATGTAAATCTGCGAAAGTGGGGAAGGGACTACAATCATCTTCTTCATTAACGCCGGAGATTGCGCACAATCATCCCGGATCCGATCTCTATCTGCTGGCCTTAAGGTCATCATCGATGCCTTCGCCTCCACCAGTTACAAAGTCGAAAAAGATTCTTTGGGCTCGCCGTTGTCTCGAGATCCCGAGTGGTGATCTCGACCGCGTGTTATATGAGTATTGCGCGATGAAGCCCTCGGCCATCTCATCCCAGTTTTTTTTTCACATCATCATCGTGTTTTGAGTACCAAGTGGGTGCCACACCCGACACGGTTCGACCCGACAAACAAAGCTTTTGCGGTCGCGTCAGGCCCATTGGTCTTAAGATGTCCGAGAATAGCCGAGGTGGACCATAGGATCCTCGCACCCATCAAAGCGATCGATCTGGGGCATTTTAAATCATCTGGCAGAGTCACTACACATCAAGATAGCCGCCTTCAATATCTCGATGGCCTTCACCCTTGAGACTTCTTAAAGAGCTTCTCCAACTTGCTCAATTTCAGAGTCGTCGTCTACCTCGAACTCAAATGGAGAGTCCGTGGTTAGGGTAATGTTTTTGGACAACAGGTAGAAGGGCGGAGCCAAATTGGAAGACCCGTGTCCTCTTGAATGTTTGGGGGTTATGTAGCATTTTGAGGATTTGGGAGGTTAGCTTGGGTATTCGGCAGACGGAGAGGGCATTCTGGGATTTGGGGAGGATTCTCGCCAAGAGATGTTTGTTCGGGCAATGGAGCCCCTGGAGGGACTGGTGCGCAGATGCGCGTCATTGCTTGTAATCTGGCGATCAACTCGATCATTGGGCCATGACAAGGCATTGTTTGAAAATTCCGCTGGGCGGATAGCATCATCTTGCATTTGCTTCATGCTTTCACCATCCGCGATCATCGCCTCTATTGTTGGGTTCGTTGTTCCATCTGAAAAACTGGCAAGTGTGTCTCTATAGCAGAAATAGGAATCTCAACCCGACTATCTGACACTATAGTAGATCATTGCTCGTGATCTGCGTTTCGATATATCAGGCCTTCGCCTCTTCCGATAACAGGGGTAGTGAGTGAAACATCGATGTCCGTCAACTAGATCCGGATCGCTTAGTCGGCGACCTCGTGTCAGATTGCTTGGGGGTATCGACGTTCGGAAGCAATTGCTACAAACCGCCCTAGCAAAGGATAAATAAAGCGAAAAAGAAATAAATAACCGTAAATAAAAGGCAAGATAACGGCTTAAATTGAATACACCACACACACGGTATACAACAACACACGCTTAGTAAGTCTATACATCGCCCTCAAATCTTGGTCAATATTCTCAGACATCGTTTCGATAAATCAATCGATATCCGCGACAACTGATTCCCAAATCTTTGGATAATGCCCGCAGTTCGATTCCCAAATTCAAAAATCGATGCGCAGTTCGATGCCCAAACTCATACTGATACATGCATTCCCTGTAGAGGCACACTCTAACAAGCACATAGCAGATAAGTGAGAGCCAAAACACCCCTATGTTGGGGTAGGGTTTCCCTGTCCTATTTTGTCAAGAGCTAGGGTTTCACTACGCACACAGCGGCTTCAAACAACCTATATCGGGTAAGCAACCTGTCCTAGTTTGGAATGGTCACTATGGATCCGAATATGCACTAGGTCGAATGGTCAGGGGTGCCCCAAAACCGGGTTTGTGTTCCATATCGGCAGAGTTGAACCGATCAATTTTATGGACATGCCTTGACAAGACAAGCCTCCCAAGCAAACCGCCAGAATAGCAGATGGCAAACACGGTGTCCTAGGCGCACCAATGCAAATGCAATGCAAAGAAACACACAAGTGTAGTCAAAACCAGATATCATGAGTTCGAGTCAAGTTCTCTAACTCCCCAGCAGAGTCGCCAGAAACTGTAACAACGCCCGCGAGGGACCTCGCTACTGTTCGGACTTGGTTTTTGTTGCGGTTCTCAATCTTGAACCAAAGAGTCCAAATCCGGCAAATCGTTTTGAAAGAAAACAGACTTTTTGAAAGAAGTGCCAAACATGGACTGCTTTGCCAGATAACAGAGTCGCCACCTAAATATTTTAAAATGGGAAATTTAGGAAACCCTGACTCAGTGCCGAAAGGCCACGTGTCCGTCATCACCAAAGTTGGCTCGGGAACTTGGGTACGATTAGGGAAGGTCACATCGTGAGCACCCCTCGCCGGCCAAAGACCGCCTCTACTAACCATGATATCTGCTTTTGAAAACTTTGTGAGTTCTTATTCCTTATTAGCCTAGATTACTATGTGATGCTCAAGAAACAAGTATAGACTGGGCCGTCTGAATTGGAACAAAACATTTCATGTTTGTTTGTTTGAAAATGGTGTGAAAGTGCTGCCCGTAGGTAGGCTAAAATGCGGATTTGCCACCCTCAGGTGGGCTTAGAAAACATGATTTTGCCACTATCTAGTGGGCTTAAAACAAACAGTCGATGAATTGTCCCAATTCAGATAACTCAACCTCCACCCACAGGCATTCAAGGCAGTTATATCACATAAGCACATAGCCTCATGGTAAGCATGCTATTCATGGCAACACTCACACGCATGCAAGGATGCTAAAGCGTAACCGCTTACCGAGTACTCCAAGCCAAAACAGGAAACTGATTAGAAATCATGCATGATCCTAAATATACTGAAATGCCTAATGCAACACATGCAAAGATGCGAACTATAGCAGGCTCGGCTACTCTGAAGATGGCATATGATGATGCTACAACTAACACGTATTCAATTTGGAATTGAAATACAGTGCGGTTTATGATGCGCCGAGTCAGGCGTGCAAAACAGATGAATGAATGCAAACATGCTATCATCGTATGCTAAATAAAATATGCCCTATATCTAACCATCGAAGCGGTAAATAAAAGGGAGAAAGAAATGGGGGTTGAAGATATACATCACACTCGCACACTTATAACAATTGTGTTCTCGCAGAGGGTCCGAATAAATAATCTGATCCCAAATGAAAGAATATTACAAATTTCTAATTAATGTACAGATTAAACTAAGAAAGTAGCATGCAGAAGCTGCACGCCTTGCTCTGATGAATGATGTATCTTTGAGCTCTGGCGCGGAAATCCACTGGGATGCCCCAATTAGCCTCTGTTTGCACTGTTTCTCGAAATGCGTGCCGGACTCCGGAAAGTTGTTGATCCTCGATTTTGCGGTAACAGAGAGCAGGAAAAGGGCATAGCAATGTATTTTCACAAATATATGCATGCCTCGATCCTCGTGCCATCAATCACGCATACCGATGCATGATGGCCGAGAAAGCAGATTGCACAACTCAATATAGAATGAATGTATGTGGATGCTACAATGAAAACCTAACTCCATCATGGGTTATCCGGAGTGTCGGCGACCGAGGCGGTGATGTGAAATGCAAATCGGATAAAATCGAAGTGCCTCGAAATGCGTGCACACAGGCACGCAAGCCGAGGCGATGACAAAATGCAAATCGGATAAAACCGAAGTGCCTCGAAATGCGTGCACACAGGCACGCAAGCCGAGGCGATGACAAAATGGAATGAAATGGCATACGGAATGCAAATTGGGCTTACGCCAACATGAGAGGACCTCAGCCGCACTCACATAAGCTGCCGTCGGATAAAAATGAAGTGCCTCGAAATGCGTGCACACGGGCACGCAAACCGAGGTAATGGCATACAAGCATGAAAATGCAAATTGGGCTTACGCCAACATGAGAGGGCCTCAACCACACTCACATAGGCTGCCGTCAGATAAAAATGAAGTGCCTCGAAATGCGTGCACACGGGCACGCAAACCGAGGCAATGGCATACAAGCATGAAAATACAAATTGGGCTTACGCCAACATGAGAGGACCTCAACCACACTCACATAGGCTGCCGTCAGATAAAACAGGGGTGCCTAGAAAGGCGTGCGCACTGGCACGCAAACCGAGGCAATGCAAAAATGATGCAAATGGCATAGGGAATGATATGTAAGCATGGCAATGGAATTTCAGCACCTAAATAAAGGGGAAAACAGCCCCGAAACAATTCGAAATAACACTCGAAGCATGCATTCATCCCGAAAATGTGAAATTAAGCCCCGAAATGGCCTATAGCCATGCTATACATGCAAAATATGATCATGGAAGCAAGAACAGTAGCAAGGCAGTCCCAAATATGGTATTTTTTCAGTAACAAACTTGGCCAAAATGCAAGTAGGGATAGATCAACAATAGCATGCAAAATTGGTGGCCAAAAGAGGGGTATTGAGACAAGTGATATATGAAAACTCCAAATGGACAAAATTTCTTCTACAACATTGAAGATGAGATAAAAATAAGCACAATTTCAGAAGATGACATCCTCAAAATCAGAATAAAAACATGCTATAAAATCCATGCAAAGTAGGCTTCCAAATAGGCTATATCATGAGACATGCAATGCACACACCAAATGACAAAAATTTCTTCATAAAATATGTAAAGGGGGTGAAAATAAGACCAAAACCAGTAGGGGTCGAAGTCCCAAAAACAAACACAAATAGGTCAAAAATTGCATGCAAAAATGGCACACTTGATGAAATTTGAAGGAGGTGGTATATACAATGACCAAATGAGGTTGAACCCTTCTACAATGTTGTAGCGGGGCTCAAAATGAGCACAAAATCAGTAGGGGTTGGACCCCTGAAAACAAAAGGAAATAGGCCTAAACTAGCATGCAAGATAATGGCATAAAAGCTAGGTATTGAAACAAGTATATCATAGGAGCATCAAATGAAGTTGAGCCCTTCTACAAAGTTGTAGAGGGGCTCAAAACAAGCACAAAAGCAGTAGGGGTCGGAGCCCCAATTCTCAACCAATTGGAGTATAGAAATGAATCAAGAAAAAGCCCTAAAAGTTGGTTTTGAAGACTTACCCTTGAAGACTTGTCTTTCTTTGATTCTTGGCTTTGATTTGTAGCTTCTCAACCTCTGAAATTCACTTCCTAGCTGCTGGAATGGTAGTAGGGATGGTGAGGCTAGGTGTTGATGAAGAGAAGACCTAGGGACTTAGAAGCTTTTTGAGGTTTTGAGCTATGAAAATGGAGGAATTTGAAGATGATCTCTTGAGACAATTTTTTCCAACCTTGAAGAAGGAGAGGGAGGGCCCTTTAAATAGACAAGAAATAGGGTGTAAAAGGGGAGGGAAAGCACCCAATCTTTCCCTCCCGAAATATCCCCCGGATGCCCCGGGATATGTTGGAAAATATCCGGACAGCTGGACAGCCGAGCAGTGAAGCGGCCGGCCAGTAAATTTAGGAGGTGGCCGGCCGGCCACCCCACCTGGTCGGCCACCTACCCCTCCTGGCCGGCCGGCCATGGCACAAAATTGAAGTGAAGATTTTCTGGCCGACCACCATGCAGGAGTGTCCTCCCAAGTGTGTAGAATAAGGTCCCAGGGTCGGAATCTGGCAACGCTGAAGCAGAAGTCACAACATAGAGCTTGAAGGAGAGGCCCAAAAATGAAACCAATAATTGCTGGCCGACCACCATACCAAAGTGTCCTCCTAGATGTGTGCAACAAGGTTCCAAGGTCGAAAATTGGCAACACTGAAGAAGAAGTCACAACATAGAGCTTGAAGGAGAGGCCCAAAAATGAAACCAATAATCTCTGGCCGACCACCATACCAAAGTGTCCTCCCATGTCCTTTGATCACAGATATGTAACTTTGGTTGGAAGAAAATACCCCCAAGGTGTTCAACATTGGTCCGGAAGTGAGAAAAACCGGCTCCGGAGGAGCAAACCGCTATCTGGGATAATTGCTGGCCTCCCACCCCCAAAGGATCTTCCCGGTGTTGAAACAGAGGTACCGCCAAGTTTGAACAAAACCAATGAGAAATGAACGTCGGGCCAAAACCGAGCAATTCGGGATCCCGAAAATGAGCCGCGGGTGCCAAGTGGTATTCAAGATAAGTGGGTATCTGCGACCCAGTGTCCCTCGATGACAAAACAGAGGTCCCCGCCAAAAATCATAGAAAACCGATGCAAATGAATGCTCGACCAAAACCGGCGCAAATAGTCCCAAACCTGAGCACAAAGTGGCATACGGCCACGGTGGGCATCGGGGCCCTGTGGTTCTCGAAATGTTAAAACAGAGGTCTCCGCCAAAACCGGAGAAAGCGGATGCGAAATGAATGCTCGGGCCCAAATCACGCAGCCGGTCCCGAAATGGGTCGCCGCACCTAAGTGGTGTTCGGTCAAGTGGGCATCAGGGGCCCCTGTTCTCGGAACATTTAAAACAGAGGTCTCCGCCAAAACCGGAGAAGTCGGAGATGGTTGGGCGGTCCCCCGAGGCACACAATGACGGCTCAGCAACCGAACCGCCCGAATGGGCAAAATGGCTCACGGCCACGAAAAGTAGCTCACGGCCACCGGAGATAATCTACGGATCACTCCTTCCTCAGAAAGAAAACAGAGAAAACCGAACCTGGTTCGCAAACCGAGACAAGATAGAGAAGATGGTTCGGAAGTCCGGAGGCAGGGCACGCGGCCGCGACTATGAGACTTCTGAACGAGCACAGTATGCAACATCACCGAGCGCTCAACCGGTGACGTCTGAATCTTAAGGTCGGTCAAAAATGGGGTGTCTACACTCTCTCTCATTGTCTTCGATCTACCATCCACATCATCCATGTCTCTCACTGTCTTCGATCTTCTCACTCTAGCTATCCAGATCTACCTCTCTCTCTGTCTCACTCTATCCCTCATCTCTCTATCTCCGATCGGTAAATTCTGAACAGATCGGCGACTGTTTGAAACAGAGAGAGAGATGAGACCAGGTATATGCTTTGTGTCAGTTGATGAATCTCACAAACAGGACGATGAGACCAGGTATATGCTCAAACAGATCCCTCATCTCTTTGTCAATTTTTTTTTTTTTTTTTTCTGTGAATCTGTTTGATGAATCTGTAATTTTTTGATAATTTGAGTCTTTGAATCTGTATTTAAATCTGTGAATCTGTAATTTGAATTTGTAATTTTTTGATGAATTTGAATCTGTAAATCTTTGAATCTGAATTCTGAATCTGTAATTTTTTTTCTGTGAATTTGTGAATCTGTTTGATGAATTGGCTGAGTTGGCATGAAAGAAGGGAGGGTGAGAGGGAGGGAGGAAGGGAAACCGTTGATTTTGGCTGAATTGGCATGAATGGAAGTTGCCAGAGCTTGTGTCAAATTTGACACAAGCTTTGGCATTTCTCAAAATTTGATAGCTGCTATGTTTTGCCATTGGAGCATCAAAATTCAACATAGCTGTTATATTATAGCAATGGCAGCTCCAATGGCAAACCATTGGAGATGCTCTAACAAGTAGTATTATCTTTTTACTAGATTAGCAAGAAAATTCAACAATGTATTCCAAAACTCCATTAGAAATTAAAAATTAGAACTTTGTGTGTCTGTTATTTTTAATTGTTACCTTGAGGATAAATCACCAGACGAAGATCCTGATCTCCAATCTTGATCATTGGGCTCTAAACAGTGAGACCCTCCTCGATATTCCACATCTTCAAACGATCCTTTAACCTTGTGAAATTCTCAATCTTCCAAACATACTGATTCGGATACAAATCAGGTTTGTGAGGAAGAAGATGCTTTTTTGGATCCTCAATCGATTCTTTAATCACTAGGAAAGATACACTGAACACAACAGTATCATCATCATCATCATCATCATGGACAAGAAAACCCTTGTTTGGTTCAATAAATCTTGAAAATTCCATGAAATCAATCCAACCAATACGTTCAGTTTCCCCAATTCCATGTGAGTCTCTGTGAATGCTTTCATGACTTGAATTCTGATTGACCGCTAACATTCTGAACATGTACCAATTTGATTTCTTTGTTTTTTGTTCACTCTCTAAAAATAGGGATAGATAATCAACATCATCAATCACACTCTGATGAATCGAAATCCAAAGAATACAATCTTCAGCTATAAAGAAAGGGCTCATTAGCGTACGATTCTTGATTAATTCAACAAGCAAACCGAAATTCCTCACAGTCCAAGTGAATTTCCCACTATTGGAGCTCGATTCGTTGTTATCTGCTGTAAACGATGTAGATTCTTTCAAGATTCAAAGATCGGCTGCGATCGTCAAAGTATCATCAATATTGGAGATAAAGCCTAATTTGGGGTCAACAACTATTGAAGAGAGTCCAATGTTCTTCCAACCGTATGATCTATTCTTATCAGAGAATCTATAGAATGAAACAGTGCTCATAGACTTGGACACATTTAGAGTGTTAAGTATAGAGATCTTGAAGGGAATCAAGCAATCGAACTTAGTTCCGAGAGGGTGACTAAGTTGAAGGTAAATAGAATCAGACTTTGAGAACAATGCGATGCGACAATTCAAGCTTCTGATGAGTTCGAAGGGAGTGCTTAAAATTGACTTGAATTTTATCCTTGTGAAGTTTCGGATCATCCACATGGAGAGGACTGAGTAGTCCGAAATTCAAAGGACGGTGATTGGTTCTTCGCTGAAAGTGTCGGCAGAAGATTGCGGTGGTGGGGGTGGCAGTGGCGGTGGTGGGGCTTGAAGCTTAGACTTCATATCAATGGTGAGAATGGGTTTTCTTGAGTTATCAGAGTAGAGAGAGAGAGAGAGAGAGAGAGAGAGAGCAGAGGATTGGATTGGTTTGGTAATTCGGTTTGATTTCTGTTACTTCTTCCGTCCCAAAATATTAGTCATTTATTCCATTTTTCATTGTCCCAAAATATTAGTCCCTCTTCAAAAATCAAATACAAAAATAATATAAATTTCCTATTTTGCCCTTCTTTTAAATTAATAAACAATACAAAAAGTACAATTATGACATTGATATTCCCAAAAAATGTACTATCAAAAGGATAATTTTGGAAAATCAATTTTTTTCAAATGCAATAATTGTATTACCAAAAAAAGTTGAATTCCCCAAAAGGGACCATTATTTTGGGACGGAGGGAGTATATTTTCTCTCTCTATCTATATGTAAGTATCCAGTTTGAGCGAAAGAGAGAGAGACTAGCGAACGACTTTTTGAATTTCCCGCCAAATTGGTATTTGGGTAAAACCATAGAAACAATTGGGTATTTGGTTGCCTAAATACTAAAAAATAATTTTGGAGGGTTGCTAAATACCCCCTTGCCTTTCACCATCAAAAGTGTTTCCTTTTTTATTTGTTTTTTGGGCTCTTACCATAGTTCCAAATATACCCTTTGAATCCCACTCTTATATCTTCCACCTGCAACTCCTTCTTTCCTTCGATGACCCTTCTCCAATGCCCCTCCCTTGCCGACGACCCTCTACTTCTCTTTTCAATCTCCACCATCGCACTTCTAGGACGTTTCTTATATTTCGGCAGGCACCCCAACCCCTATTTTTGCCTTTGTGACCACTTTTGCCACCATTTGGAAAACTAGTTTTGAATAAAAGCCTAATGTTTGGTAGTTTGTAGCCGAACAAAAGACATATGTTTTGTTGTGGAGCACCGAACACATTCAAAAAGTTCGGCTTTGTGTAATTAAATGAAAAGAAATCGGCTAAATTGTGAGGTAAAAAGAGAAATCGATAAGGGGTGAGAGAGAGTCGTGCACGAAAGAGAGAAAATAGACTAGGTTTCGGAAGATAAAGATGAAGATCACGAAAGAAAGTTGATCTAGGTTGCTTGTCGATGTGGTCTCAGATCTAGGTTGCTGGTGAGGATAAAGATCGTGATGGTTGGGGTCATGGGGAGTAGGCGTCATGATGATGGGAAGTGGAAGTGGTGGTTCCAGAGGCTGTTGGCGAGAGTGGAAGTGGTGGCGGGATTAGAGTTAGGGTTAGACTTTAGAGGATAGGGATGGAAACAAAATTAGAATTTAATGTTAGGATAAAATTATAATAAAAGAAAATAAAAAAAATAGGAGGGTCCAAAGTAAAAAGGTAGGGACATTTAGTTGCCTTTTAATTTTGAACCCTTACATGTGGAGGGTAATTCTATTTCTACACACTATTTACTTTCAGTGCATATCTTTCTCAGTGCACACATTTAATAAATTTGTTTACCTTTTGTTTTACTTATTCCATATACAAAATGTTCCAAATATGCCTATAATATATAATGCGTACACATCAACACAAAAATCCCAACACATTATGTACATACGCTACACAAAACATAAACTCACACCACACCCTTAAAACTAAATTGTGCCCTTCACACACACTACAATATATAAGAGTTTTAAAAATCAAATTTTTTGGTCTTTAAAAGTGAAAATTTTGTTGCAAAAGATATTTAGGACCAATTTCTATCATCATGAGAATAATCGCTAAAAAATTATCTTGAAAAGTCAAAAATAAGACTTTTAGTGACAAAATTTTGAAAATATCACTGATAAATATACTTTTAGGGACAAAATAATTTGGTCTCAAAATAGTTTATTTTTTAAGATAAAAAATTTAGTTCCATAAAAATAATAATTCATCACTAACGTCTAATTTTCGTTGCTAAAAATATAATAATGATACTTTTCACAACAAAAATATTTGGTTCCTAAAAAATAATTTTACCTCTAAATTTTAGTTTTTAAAACCTTAATTTTTTATAGTGACATGACATTTTTCGGCACTCTACGGCAGTAATCCAACTAAATTAAACAAATTCGATAATCAACAATTGAATCAAAAAATAGTTTTCAATTTTGTACTTCAAAACCAAATATAAATTTTCGATACACAACTATTTTTTAAGTTGATTTTCAAATATATAAAATATTTTTGAAAGTCGATTTTCACATAGGTGCAACATTTTGGAACTAGTTTTTGGAATGATTTGCGAGAATGAAAAAAAAAATTTATAAACAAAAAAACTCACATTTTTGCTGCCTAATTTGTTATTAACATTCATATATATATATATATATATATTTTTTTTTTCTATATCTGAAACTTTCATTGTTTGGCAAATCCTTCATCATACAAATCAACAATGACAATGAGATGTAATGGAAGAATATTACAAGCAATGGAGTACAGAGTCACATAGACCTAGGGAGTGAAAAATTGAGCAATATTAGCCAAATCTATGAGAAACAATGAAGGAACAACAAAGTAAATAATGATCAATGGAGGGAGTAAAAAAGAAACAAATAATGAAAGAGTAGGTCTGATGTGTGTATTTTTTTTTAAAAAAAAAAATATATGTTAATAAGTTTCATGCAAAAGATGTATATAAAGAAAATCTAGTTTTAAGTTACTACCAAATGAGATTGAAGCAATAAGGTCGTCCGGATCGGATTGAAGAGTGTTATCCAAAAGACAACCTTAAGAGAGGGGTGAATTAGGTTTTTACAATTAAAAATTAATAATATCCTAATAAAAATTATAACTACCATAATAGATAAATATAGTTAATGAAATAAAAATAATTAAAACAAGTGTTCTAACAACTATGTCAGTTAATGATTTTAGCATAGTGAAAATGTGAAATATAGCTACAGTAATTTAAATAAAATAAAGAGCTAAGAGGGATAGAGAGGCAAACAAATTTATAGTGGTTCGACTTCAACTCGCCTTACGTCCACTCCTCCAGCTTCACTTGAGATTTTCCACTATGCTCTAGCTTCACGGGAGTGCTAGCAACCTCTTTACAAATGGAGCAATTCTCTACGGATTTTACACAGACTTTCTAAGTCAAGAACACTGAGTGTACTACATTCTTCAAAGATTGAAAAGAATGTGTTTTTTCTTTCACAGAAAGTTACAAGAATTATCTCTCAAAGATAGATATACAAAATGAAGCTTTGATTTTTCTGTAAATCTCACACAGGAAAGATGAGCTTAATGCTATAAGGCTCAGTGTATAATTTCTGAGAGAGAATGTAAACAAAAATTGAAGAACACTTCTCAGAGAATTTTTCAGAGAATAGATGTGAGTGATTATAGATCAAAGAATATTTTCTGGTTTTTTTTTTTTTTTTTTTTTTTATCACTTGTTTACATTAGAGGCTTTGGTATATATTATGAAATTTATAGTCGTTTATAGCCGTTGTATTCATTTGAATTTATAACCGTTTATAGCCGTTGTATTCATTTGAATTTATAGCCGTTTATAGCCGTTGTACTCCATAATTACTAATTTGAATATCTTCCACTCCATCATTACTGATTTGAATATCTTACACTTGAACCTTTTGAACTGCTGCTGTGCTGGGCTATTTGAACCTCTATTTTGGGCTATTTGAACATCTGTTTTGGGCTATTTGAACCTCTGTTTTGGGCTATTTGAACTCCTGATTTAATCAAATATTAAATACATTCTAATAACATTTAGGATAAAGGTTTAGGTGAGAAATAATGGGACAAAATAAATTTTGATTCTATTTTTCTCTTTCAAATAAATTAAAATATAATTAAATAAATCATCAAAATAAATTTTGGATTCTATTAAAATATAATTAAATAAATCATCAAAATAAATTTTGAATTCTATTTTTCTTTTTCAAATAAATTAAAATATAATTAAATAAATCATCAAAATAAATTTTGGATTCTATTTTTCTCTTTCAAATAAATTAAAACATAATTAAATAAATAAGTTTAACAATCTCCTCCTTTTTTATGATGGCACACAATGATGTTTTGATTTGATTTGGGAGTAAGAAAAGCTCCCTCCTCAAATTATGCTCCCTGAATTCATTTCTAAATACATAGGTTAGCACATGTGTAATAAATAAGTTTTAATTAGAGACATGATATGAGACTAAGATATAAAACTATAAATACATAACATTAGATTAGTTTGAAAATAATATCATAATTTTGAAAATAATACCATAATACATAACATCATAACATCATAAGTTTTCTCCTATTGTGACATTATCAAAAGGAAATTATAGATCAGAATCTGGAGGAGGATGAGGAAAATGATAGGGATAAATAGCATCCATACAATTCAAAACATATATATACATATATACATACATAGACAACTCTCTTGCATCTCTCTTTTTCTTTCGATAAACGCGTTTGACACGTGGCCTCACTTTTGCGTCATTGGCCGACAAAAGCGGGTCTCGATTTGTCCTCGCCTTGGCTCCCTCTCCCTCCTTATCTTCTTCTCTTTTGCCTTCCTCTTAATCACACACTCTTTCATTTTCTGCTTTTTTTTTTTTTTGGTTATAGGAAAATCCTCCCTACCCTCTTGTAGGTCCAAGGCAGCACCCCTTGTAGAGATCACCAGGGTGTCCTGTTAGCTGTTCCGAACGAGGAGACTATAACCTGAGAACTTGCCCCGACCTTTCAAGACAAACTCCGCTTAAGACAAGACTCGCAGAGCGGGGGAGTATTGAACCCACACAAAGTGCTTATTAGACAACTTGAGGTCCAACCTCCTAACCAATTGTGTTTTGCTCAGGAGATTGGCCCAAGAGGGAATGAATTGAACTCATGACCTTGGGGCTTAAACCCCAAGCCTTAACCACAATGCCACCCACCCTTGGGTTCCATTTTCTGCTTCACCATTCTCTTCTATCTCTTCTTCACCACTCTCTTCTATTTTTTCTTCCTCATCGAGAGACAAAAAAAAGAAGAAACTGAACGGAGGAGGCCAAACCTCAGTTTGTTCGCTTCTATTTCTCTACAACTTATTTCTTTGACATCTCTCACCTCTAATCCATAGCTTCCTTATCCCGTCCTCTCACTCTGTTTCCAGACCTGAATGATCCCATAAGCGCTGCTGGACCGAGTGCTTCTACTCCTACTTTTCCTGTCATTCTTATGTCTAACCTTCCTATGATGTTGATTGTGCGAATCATGGCAGCTCAATTTGACATAGAAGCCAATCACTACACATTGCAGTCCTTTATGGAGACGGTGACTGCAGTCACAAAATTGGCTCACCGATTGCAGAATAGGACGAGTGAGCTCCATCATGTACAAGGATGCGTGAGCCGAAATAGGTACACTGAAGGCCGAAAATAAAGAGCTTAAACGGAAGACCACCTCTATGGCCCGATTTGAAGCAATGTCGTTCTTGGCCTTTGATAGTCAGCGGGGAGTCGTTGCTCTCGATGAAAGCACGGGGGTAAGGGCATCAAGGGTCACCCAAGGTGATAAAAAGAAGAAGAAAACGATGGAAGAGGCGAGTAAGTAAGATCGGCTTATGGCCGTAAAAAAAAAATGAAGGGTTTTTTTTTTTTTTTTTTTTATAATGTAAATATGTTTATTTTGATCTGCGTATGGCCGTAAAAAAAAATGAAGGGTGTTTTTTTTTAATGTAAATATTTGTATTTTGATTTGTTTTTGTTTTTATGTTTAAGTACTGAAAAATGAAATTAAAAAGCAAAAAAAAGAAAAGAAATTAAGCCCAAACAAAAAATAATAATGAGAAAAAAATAAAAATAAAAGAATAAAAAAAAATCAATGTATGCAAAGTTAATTTTACCTCAAGATGCAGAACCCAAAGAAAAATTACACAGTTGAGAATAACAAACTGTTAAGGAGAATAAATGTATGAAGGACTTGAGAGCATGCAACTGATATAAATGTTTCCATATCAATGTAGTAATACACATATATCATTTTAACAAAAATTCAAGTTTCACAGTCATAACAAAACTTTTTAAGTAGAAATCGACAGTCCAAGCTCACTACGAATAAAATTGAAACGATCCTCGCTTAGGGGTTTTTTGAAAATATCCGCCAATTGCTTGTCGGTGTTTATAAATTCAAGTACAATATCCTCTTTTTGAACATGATCTCTTAAAAAATGATATCGAATTTCAATATGTTTTGTTCGTGAGTGTTGAACCGGATTTTTGCTTAAATTGATGGCACTAGTATTATCACAATATAGCATCAAGTCTAGATAAATGCTATGCGTGCAATAAAGAGAAGTTCCAAAAGTCAAGAATGAGACACATATGCTGTTGTAGCAAGATAATATGGCAACAATGAATCAATGAGCTTATCCATTATGAAGAATTCATGTTATTTTAATCTATTTTCAAGCAAGAGCCAAGGAGATACCAAATTGTTAAAAGTATATGTGAAGCAGTTGAGCATGATCTAACAATCGATTTGAGCATGATCTAACAATCAATTTCTAGCAAGAGCGTACAGATTTTATACAAGATAATTAAAAAAAAATATGTGAGGTGCAAGCTCATAAGTGTGATATAAAAAATAGAATAGAATTTGAGGGGATTTTTTTTTTTTTTGAAAAAATAATCTAGTTTAAATTCTTTCCCTTGTTTCATTTGGAAAAATCAATATGAGATATGATAAATGAAAGCTCATAATTAAAATGTTCTCCTCAATAATATCAAATAGGATGCCAAATATTACCAATAAGGATGTCAAAATGATACCAATATGCAATCTACCAAGGATACCAATATACAATCTAGAAGATTTAACAATCATAACTCAAGTATTATGTAGAATACCAAATATTGCTCATAATAGGTTAAACTCAATATAATCTCATAGCGCTAATGTAAATCTAAAAAATGAAGTATGTTCAAGGTATAGCAATCCATATGCCAAGAAAAATCATGAATTTCAATATATAACACAAATTTAAGCATAGGCATGATTCTTAAGCAAGAGTATCATCAAAGAGTATATATTGCAAATCATATGAAACATAATCAATCTTTTTTATATCAAAGTAATAACAGTATTAGCTTAAAGGATATAAGATAGAATTTTTACCTCAAAAGCTTAAGAGAGTGTATGAGACATATCTTTGGTTCATGAGTTAGAAGCTTTTCAATCTTCAATTTTCTTTCATGAGGAGTTCATCTCAAAAGGGTTTAACAAATATGTCAGCAAAATAATTTCTCCTTCTAAGTTGGTATTACCCTTTTTTAATATGATTTTGTGTAAATATAGCATTCATAGAACAATCACTATTACTCAATAAACATACAGCACATATCACAAACTCAAAAGGTGAAAAATAATTTAATGATCAAATAAGAGTTTGAAATGCTACTTTTCAGAATTTTCAAGTTGTAGCACATAGCATAATATGCATAAAAAAATAGTGTTATACTCTTTGTTTTATTAAGAAATGATGCAACAATCTCATTTAATCACATAACATTATCAAGAGGCATTTTCATCAATTCAATCCATATACTCAAGTATGATAAAACATTTTACTTAAAGTGGAACACAACATGAATGTTATAAACAATTAATTCAACAATTTATCAATCAAAAGCATTTCATGAGATGTTTGCCAATATAATCCATATTCAAAAGATATTTAATAGGATAGATGTAATGTTTCTACAAATGTATGAGACTTCTTTTCATTTAGATATTGTTGATGGATCATAATTAAGGAATTTCATAACTCATTCAAATATTCTAATGTAAAGCATATAAGCATGAAATTTTCATATTGAGCATATTCTTGAGATAACAAATGTAGAATTCAAAATATAGATAGTGTACATCTCAAAAACATGCTATGACATAAAAATTGATTCTACAAAGATATGACTCAAAAAGGAATTAACATATTAGTATGAAGTCATATATAAGATGTGAAAAGTATACTCACAAAATTTTTTATCACTTCTTATCTTTTTTTCATAGCAATGGATGACATGATATAAAATGTTAATGAATACATGAATCATTCATATTCTAATAGGCATTCATCAAAATAATATAATTCTCATTTTTGAATTCAATGAATGTTTGAAAGAAACTAGCAGACCATGACTTAGTAAACTTAGTACAATTAGGTTACATGGAAGCAATGATTAGATACAACCTATTGTACACAAATCATACCTTAAAGAATATAGAACTTTAAGCTTAAAGGTGTGTTAGGAGTTATACCTTTATTTACCTCTTTGGAATCTTCACCCATACATTACCTCTACTGTTTATTTTGGTGGTTTTCATTTCATCATTCTTCTTCTTGTAGGAGTTGATTTTGCTCTTTAGATTGAACACTCTTGTTGTGCATTTCCTCTCGAAGTCCTTGGTGTTCTTTGAGATTCCATCTACAAAATATCTTGATTTCTTTCTTGGTACCCATACTTTCTTGGGTCCATTGGGATTAGTCTCAAGAACATTTAATCTCATAAAAGGTTTAGGAGGATTAAAACCAATGCCTACTTTGTCAAAAATACATCTTTTATTTCCAAGAAGCTTGTTGAGGTTTTCTTTCCCTTTTACAAAATTTTCAAGAGTTTTGTTTAAATCCTCAACATTGTTTTTCAAAATGTTTTTCTCATTGGCAATAGACGTAAAGTCATTTTTCAAAGTAGCATTTTTCATTTTTAAAACACCTACATCATTTGACAGAGAAGTAACTAATTTCTTTAATTTAGAATTCTTAACACAAACATTTCTAAATATGTCATGTAATTCATTGAAAGCACTTTCAAGTTCTACATAATTAGAGATTACATCATCTTGAGTGGATTCTTCTTCTCCAAGAGCCATGAGACACAGGTTGGCTACTCCATCATTTTCTTCCCAAATGGCTTCCTTTTTGCTGCTATCAATCATTGAAAGTTCATGAGCCATAAGTGAGCCTAGGAGTTCTTCAATGCCTAATTTTGTTAGGTCTTTTGCTTCTTGGATAGCTGTCACGACCCAAACCCGGCCCTATGGGTTTAGCATCAGAATCGCCAAGAATCCGAGATTACCAAGGCCTCTTGAACAAGATATACTGATTAAACAGTGTAGTACGGCTGGCGGAAGCCAATACAGTAAATAACTAGTGTCCATTGAGCTGTGAAAATCTGCATGCCAAAAACATTTTTCATGCATTCATACAGTTCAGAACAGTACAGTCTATACACAGTCTATGCAATCATATACAAACATTTGGTACGAGGACCTAATCCCTCGATAACAGCACAGTAAAACAGTGGGCAGTCTATACGGTAGTGCAAAACAGTAAGGGGACCGATGGGGACACAAAAACACCCCAAGCCATAGCATGGCAACTCGGAACCTCGCAGTGAGGCACATAGGCTGGCTTGACAAAACTGGGGACCAACCCACGCTCCTAGCTCTGGTCTGGTTGCTGAGAACCTACATATATATATAAACAGTGAGCTAAAGCCCAGTGAATAACATAATGCGTAAAGAGGTTATGAATGAATGTCCTTACAGTAATGAAATGCGCACCATTAAACAAGATTTCAAGATTTCAAGATTTCAATCAATCACCATATGTGGTACATCCATTAGCCTATAAACAGGAGGCCCAAAGGACCGGTCTTAACAGAACCTAACAAGAATGATGGCCATCAATCAAGAAATGATGGTTCCACAAGGAAACCGACAGAGCTCAGAATAAAGAATTGCTAAGGATGCCACAATGTCTGTCGTAATACAGGACATACATTCATTCAGTAAACAATAGCAGTTCAATAAACAGTTCAATTCAGTATTCAAAAGATAACCATTTTGAACATATCTTTACACAATCGTTACTCACAGAGATTGGGCTATAGCAGCTAGAGCGCGTCCCCGAGAGCCAACCCTAAACAGTTAACAAATAGAACACACACTAAGTTTCACAGTCGGGAAGGATGATAATTAAGTCCCTAAATTTCCTCGGTGTGGTTCTTTGTCTAAATCCTTATTAAGAAGTCTAAAACTAGGCCTAAGAATGCCTAGGATGGGATGAGGATGCAAAAATACAGTTGGAAGGCATTTTTCAAAAGTTGCTGAAAACAGGAGTCTCGCTCGAGCGAGCCTTCCTTCGCTCGAGCGAGGTTGCAAAATCAAAGGATTCGCTCGAGCAAACAATCCTTCGCTCGAGCGGTCTGATGAAACAGTAAAAGTACTGGATGCTCGATTTTTACGCTCGAGCCACCAATCCTTCGCTCGAGCGTGGCTCAGAGAAAACGTTGGTCGCTCGAGCGAGGAATCCTTCGCTCGAGCGAAGAAGCCAAATTTGGAATTTTCAAATTTGCCTTCCAAGCTCAAACCAAGCATTCTCAACTCAATTCTCGACCTCTTGGGCCCAAATTCTGGAAAATACATCCCAAAACAATGTATAACAAGTTTCAAAAGCCAATTTGAGAATTCAAAGCCCAATGGTGAGTCAATTAAATCCAAAATCAAACTTATTTTCATGAACAATCTTCAAACATGCCATGCATGAGTTTTAAAACCAATTGAAGCTTCAAAGCTTGCTCAAATGAGCTCATTCCTTTCAAAACAAGATGGATTCATGGACTACTTTCAAAATATGGACATGCATGTAATGAAATCATGAACTATGACCTCAAAACTTAACAATATTAACATGCATGCAACAATTAAGCTCCAATACAACATGTTAAGCTTAAAACATGGCTTAGCTCATAAATTGAACATGAAACATGCAAAATCCACTCAAATATACAATGAAGAAGGTCAATGATCTACCTTAGGTCTTGTATTTCAAGAATAGAAGCTCAATTTGTAATTCACACTTCAATCCAAGCAAAAACCAAGCAAGATGAGATGGAAATCAACTCTCTCACTTTTCTCTCTCTCTAGTTTTGGCAAGAACAATGACGTTTGGTCTGAGGAAATGTTTTGATTGAGTGTATAAGGCTCAAAGATGAATAAACAAAGGCCCCACTCACAATGGCAAAAATGGTAATTACCTCAAACTTTTTAATTGGCTCAATTTAATCTAATTTCATCATACCTAATCACATTTTAGATAAATATACCATTAAATCACAAAAATTCTACTGTTTGCAAAACACTAATCGATTCCCGGTTCAGCCGTCGATAAGGCCTCCAATTAACAGTTTAAACACATAAACATGAACAGATAGTTAAACAGTTAAACAGATAGGCAATGCAAGTCAACAAACACAGTCAATTAATCAGTTCCAGTTTTTCGGTCGGTTCAATTACCAATCATATTCAGCCTGCTATTAATCTCGAAGAATTAATCAGAATCAAGATGAGGGTTGTTACAGCCTTCCTCTTATAAAGAGTTTGGTCCTCCAAACTCGGGTTAACATATGACAACAGAGATGATACCTATCATAAAGGTAACTTTCACTCTATAACAGGAGCACAATCATATACAAAAACAGATTCATGACCCATTCCCAATCTTAACAATGCACAATAACAGAATCAGGAATCACATATAGGGATTGGGGTTCATATTAAAACAGAATCTTATACACTTTCAGTTTCAATAAGCAGATTCGAATACATGTTCATTTGCATATTTTTGTCTAGAGCATACGTAGATGCACAATCCTGGCTTATGTATACATGGTGCATTACTAGAAGAATCTGAGCAGATGCAAACATGGCGGAATCTGTAACATATCTGATTACATAATGGTTATGAATAACCGCCCATAAGGAATCCGAATCCGAATGTAACGAAATAAAGAAATTTGGGCCCTTACGACGAGGCCTCCGGTACGGGTAACAGAGTGCAGACAGATATAAGTTCCATAAAGGAACTTCCGATACCGAGCAGCTAACATATATTACATAATACTAAGAGTCATGAATACATAACAGGGATCGAACAATCATTCAGTAAACAGCATATAGCATTTTCGAGACAAAACTTATTTCGTGACACGAAATATGAATAAAGTGGCACAGTAGTAGTAGCATGGTAGTAGCAATAAAGATTGGTAACAATACAAGAATGTGATAACAATACAAGAATAAAGACAAAGAGCAATATAGTAGCATTCACACTACTTATATCAAGTACTTATCGGGGTTATAGATTTACACTGGTCTTAGTTTCATAAGTAATTTCCCCCGTTAAGTTACAAAGATTCGATCCATTCAATTTCGAGTCTTTCATTCAGTCTTTGTTCAATCCGGTTCTCGGTTCAGTAATCCATTATAGTCAGTCCAATTCAGTCGGGAGCTATTGGGGACATAAAGCGAATTGTACACTACTCCCATAGCAGTAGGCAGAGTTCCGAAGTAATCATTCACTGTTCATCAGTTCTAGTCCTTACAGATTCGGTCATAGCACAAGTCAATACGAAAGCAGTCATATAGATTACATACACTTCCAGACAGTCAGAGTTTATGATCAAAACTAGTCTGTTGTCAACAGATCCCATCAGTTCTGAAGTACAGTAATCACCAAAATCATCAGTTCCTAGTCCAACAAGTTCATGGTTATAACGGTAATACCGGGTAAGTAATCACATGTCACATGCCCAGTTTTTCCCACATTGTAAGCAAATCAGATAATAGCTTTCTCAATAAGGGTTCTCTCAGGTCAATTCAATGAAAGTTCGACCAAGTCAATTCAGATGTAAGTTCTGTTCAAACATATCAAATAAAAGCTCGAAGTGCAAGCATCAAACAAAAGTTCCATCAGTTACACAAAAGGGTTTCATTAACCCACGGTTCCATCAGATTAGTTCAGATCAAAGTTCTATTCTTATCATTTCCAGATCAGTTAACATTAGTTCATACTCCGGTCATTTCGGTACATAGTAGTTTCACAATCAGTCTGAGTTCATCAATTATCAAACTTACATCAGAGTCCGGTATCATTACAATTCATATCAAAGCAGTACAGGTCACATACAGTGTGTTCCTCCCAATAAGTTTACAGACAAATGCATAGACACGCAGTTAGTCATATCGAGAGGTAAGCATCACAGTCAATATAGCAATTTCCAAATAAATCCTTCATATAAGCATATGGTATACAGTAATACATCACACAAAGTTCTTGGTGGCACATAATGGTGAGTTGTCATACAAGGGTTCCAAATCCATCATATAGTCACTAAAGCATAGGCTCGCAGATCAATTCCAACAGTCATGTCAATTTTCCACAATCACGATTCCCAGTCAAGAGTTTATCGGTTGGGGTCTTTATTCAGCCATGCAGTTACAGAGTCATAGTCCCAACGGTTAACTTATCAAACAAATTAATCAGTCATTCGAGCAAAGGTACAGTCATATATGTGCATGTTCAGAATCTACTAACAGTCCCATTATAGGTTCACGGGTTCAATGTACAATGCAAAATAGTTCCTCCAGATACGATAGTTAAGATAACCAGTCATATATCTATGCAGTCTAGTAATATCCTTAAGCAAAGGTAAGCAGATATGTACACAAGTCTAAGCGGTTTCCTTAGCATAGGTAAATGTTAACATGAGGTTTTATAGTGTCGCACATATAGTCTGCATCAACGGTAGATTTCAAAAGATCCATTATTCACAGTCCATTCCTCTCAATCTTAACAGTGTTTCAAGCTTGGGAACATACCTATAGGTGCGAGATTAAAATCAGTTTTCATGTAGGCATTCGTTCACAAATTCATAAGCAGAAGTTCATCTTTACAAACCAATATGGGTTCTCAATTCCAGCAGTCCCACACACAAACAGTTCACATGTATAATTCGAGTTCAAGGGTCCGTTCATTCAATAATGTCCGTCAATACGTAATGGTTCAGTACAAATCATAGTCGTACAACTTTCTCGAATTACAGTCAATCATAAGGTATTCTCACGTTCAACAGTTCTAGTACAGTTCAAAAGGTCACATCTAACAGTTCACATTCAGTTGTTACAATACGATACAAGGACCTAACTCAGCAAGTTCTCACCGTTCACAAGTCCTAACAATTCTCAGTGTATGGTTCATAATTCTAGTGATTCAATTGATTCAGTCAATATGTTCACAGTTTATGCCAATTTACGGAATATACGATTCCCCACACAAACGTTCGTATAATCAATTTCATCTATTTTAGGTCATACCTACGTCAGTCTTTCCAGTGTTCCGAGCATTTGTGGGCAAGACTTAGGCAAATACCCCTCCTGTCCATGCCTAAAATAAGTTTCAGATGGGCGGTGGCAACGCCCCATTGGTATTTCCCACATACGGCACAGATAGGTATATCGTTGTTCACATTACTTCTTTGACCTTCATTGGTCAAAGCTATTGCCGAGATTTTCCATTCACGGAGGTCATTGAAGCACCGGTCATTTTCACTTTCTGTTACTTTTGTTTCATTCTTTCTAATTTCAGTTGACGATGTCAAACACATCTAGGTCACTCCCACCTCCAGTTCTTTTCCAACAAGGTCTATCATGTGGGTTGCCTATCGATTAGCCGGGTAAATTTTACCTCATATTCGACCACAGTACTATCACTTTACCCAAGTTGTTCAAACTTGGATACTTTTCTATTTCAGATGTATTGGGGAAAGCTTTTTTATTTTTCCGAAGAGAACTTCACATACTTTCTCAGTTTCTAAACCTAAGTCTCGCCAAGTGGTTCAAGACTCTTAAATTCGGTGGTTTCAGTTTATTTGGGTTTCAATATTAGTGTCATCAGTTCATATGCAGTTGGTTCAGGCACGTATGTCTGCCTTTATTCTCTCAGATTTTCGATTAAGGCCCCAATCATTCATTCTAGCCTGTTAATCCTCAGATTAGAAGTTTCAGTTCGTTCACAATCCTCGCCCTTGTTGTTGTTATTTCAGATTCTCAGTTAACCTATTCATTTCCCAGGAATTTACCAAGAATTTCCGACTAGAAGCAACGCTGGCCAACGTGATTCCAATCGGGCTTTCAAGGTCATTCAACAAAGGCATGAGACTCTACGGTTTAACATTCCACAAATTAGGTTCCCACATATTTCTTTGATCAACACAAGGAAGTTCTCACTGATTTCGCATTTTATTCCATATCAGACGTGTGTATACTTTCATTTCAGTTTAGGTATGGTCACATGACCCTTTACGTTCACACGTTCACTTTCTTATAGATTTCCACAGTCGGTAGTAACATTAACATTACATGTTATTCCATTTAACTTCTTTAAGTATGCATATAGGTTTCGTTTCATTTCACTATAAGCAGTGGTAGCAATTATAAACATAAACAGTTGCATACTTAAACAGTTTAACACATTGGCATATAATCAGTCGTGTCATAACCACACACACTTTTTATGCTCATGCAGTGCCCTAACTTCTTTTCTAGGACATCCTATAGCTCATTTGCACACGTGTGTGCGGTATAACTCGTGGTTAAGTATCGCTCTGATACCACTCTGTCACGACCCAAACCCGGCCTTATGGGTTTAGCATCAGAATCGCCAAGAATCCGAGATTATCAAGGCCCACAACAAGAATACGCTTAAACAGTAGTATGGCGGAAGCCAATACAAGAAATAACTAGTGTCCATTGAGTGTGAAAATCGCATGCCAAAAACATTTTTCATGCATTCATACGATTCGAAAGATACTATATACAGTCTATCCAGTCATATACAAACATTTGGTACGGGGACCTAATCCCTCGATAACAAAGACAAGAAACAAAGGCGCCTATACGGTAGTGCAAAACAAAGAAGGGGACCGATGGGGACACAAAACACCCCAAGCCATAGCATGGCAACTCTAACCTCAGGGAGGCACATAGGTCGGCTTGACAAAAGCGGGACCAACCCACGCCCTAGCACCGTCAGTTGCCGAGAACCTACATATATATATATAAACAAGTGAGCTAAAGCCCGGTGAATAACATAATGCGTAAAGAGGTTATGAATGAATGTCCTACAAAGAATGAAATCACCATTAAACAAGATTTCGGTTTCAAGATTTCAATCAATCACCATATGGTACATCCATTAGCCTATAAACAAGAGGGTCCAAAGGACCGGTCTTAACAGACCCAACAAAGAATGATGGCCATCAATCAAGAACAAGATGGTTCCACAAGGAAACCGACAAAGCTCAGAATAAAGAATAAAGAATTGCTAAGGATGCCACAATACAGTTCAGAATACAGGACATACATTCATTCAGTAAACAATAGCAGTTCAATAAATAGTTCAATTCAGTATTCAAAAGATAACCATTTTGAACATATCTTTACACAATCGTTACTCACAGAGATTGGGCTATAGCAGCTAGAGCGCGTCCCCGAGAGCCAACCCTAAACAGTTAACAAATAGAACACACACTAAGTTTCACAGTCGGGAATGATGATAATTAAGTCCCTAAATTTCCTCGGTGTGGTTCTTTGTCTAAATCCTTATTAAGATGTCTAAAACTAGGCCTAAGAATGCCTAGGATGGGATGAGGATGCAAAAATACAGTTAGAAGTCATTTTTCAAAAGTTGCTGAAAACAGGGGTCTCGCTCGAGCGAGCCTTCCTTCGCTCGAGCGAGGTTGCAAAATCAAAGGATTCGCTCGAGCGAACAATCCTTCGCTCGAGCGGTCTGATGAAACAGTAAAAGTACTGGATGCTCGATTTTTACGCTCGAGCCACCAATCCTTCGCCGGCGTGGCTCGAGAAAACGTTGGTCGCCGGCGAGAATCTTCGCTGAAGCGAAGAAGCCAAATCTGGAATTTCCAGATTTGCCTTCCAAGCTCAAACCAAGCATTCTCAACTCAATTCTCGACCTCTTGGGCCCAAATTCTGGAAAATACATCCCAAAACAATGTATAACAAGTTTCAAAAGCCAATTTGAGAATTCAAAGCCCAATGGTGAGTCAATTAAATCCAAAATCAAACCTATTTTCATGAACAATCTTCAAACATGCCATGCATGAGTTTTAAAACCAATTGAAGCTTCAAAGCTTGCTCAAATGAGCTCATTCCTTTCAAAACAAGATGGATTCATGGACTACTTTCAAAATATGGACATGCATGTAATGAAATCATGAACTATGACCTCAAAACTTAACAATATTAACATGCATGCAACAATTAAGCTCCAATACAACATGTTAAGCTTAAAACATGGCTTAGCTCATAAATTGAACATGAAACATGCAAAATCCATTCAAATATACAATGAAGAAGGTCAATGATCTACCTTAGGTCTTGTATTTCAAGGATAGAAGCTCAATTTGTAATTCACACTTCAATCCAAGCAAAAACCAAGCAAGATGAGATGGAAATCAACTCTCTCACTTTTCTCTCTCTCTAGTTTTGGCAAGAACAATGAAGTTTGGTCTGAGGAAATGTTTTGATTGAGTGTATAAGGCTCAAAGATGAATAAACAAAGGCCCCACTCACAATGGCAAAAATGGTAATTACCTCAAACTCTTTAATTGGCTCAATTTAATCTAATTTCATCATACCTAATCACATTTTAGATAAATATACCATTAAATCACAAAAATTCTACTGTTTGCAAAACACTAATCGATTCCCGGTTCAGCCGTCGATAAGGCCTCCAATTAACAGTTTAAACACATAAACATGAACAGATAGTTAAACAGTTAAACAGATAGGCAATGCAAGTCAACAAACACACTAATTAATCGCCAGTTTTTTCGGTCGATTCAATTACCAATCATATTCATCTCCGCTTAATGAATCAAGAATTAATTGTCGTGTCGAAGATGAGGGTTGTTACAATAGCTGTAACCTTAGCTTTCCATTCATTTGACAAAAACCTAAGTATTTTTCTTACAAGCTCACCATTAGTATAAGATTTATCAAGAGATTTTAGAGCATTAATAATATTGGTAAATTTATAAAACATCTCAGAAATAGATTCAAATGATTCCATAGTAAAGAGTTCATAATCATGAATAAGCATGTCAATCCGAAACTCTTTTATTTGGTTAGTTCCTTCATAGGTAATTTCAAGTTTATCCCAAATCTCTTTAGCAGTAATACACATAGAAATTCTATTGTACTCATTTGCATCTAGTCCACACACAAGAATAAACTTGGCTTTAGTATTAGCTTGAAGGAGTTTATAATTACGCTCATCAAATTCATCCTCAAGTTTAGGCACACTGATATGGTCTACTACCTTGGTAGGGATTTTAGTACCTTTAGTAATAATGAGCCACAAAGAATAATTGATAGTTTGAAGATACAAAGTTATTTTTCTTCCTAATGAATGTAATTACTACCATAAAAAAGAGGTGACCTATTGTTAGCTTGTCCTACAGCACAGTAAGTAGAATACATGGTTGCTATGGACCAAAAACTCAAGATTGTTAAATCTAAATAAGAGTCCCAGGCTTCGATACCAATTGTTACCCAAAAGACAACCTAAGAAGGGGGGTGAATTAGGTTTTTACAATTAAAAATTAATAATACCCTAATAAAAATTATGACTAGCACAATAGATAAATATAGTTAATGAAATAAAAATAATTAAAACAAGTGTTCTAACAACTATGTCATTTAATGATTTTGGCATAGTGAAAATGTGAAATATAGCTACAGTAATTTAAATAAAATAAAGAGATAAAGAAGAGAGAGGCAAACAAATTTATAGTGGTTCAGTTTCAACTCGGCCTACGTCCACTCCTTAAGTTTCACTTGAGATTTGCCACTATACTCTAACTTCACGGGGGTGCTAGCAACCTCTTTACAAATGGTGTAATCTTCTACGGATTTTACATAGGCTTTCCAAGTCAAGAACACTGAGTGTACTACACTCTTACAAGATTGAAAAGAAGGTATTTTTGCTTTCACAGAAAGCTATAAGAATTATCTCTCAAAGATAGATATATAAAATGAAGCTTTGATTTTTCTGTACGTCTCACACAGGAAAGATGAGCTTAATGCTATAAGGCTCAGTGTATAATTTCTGAGAGAGGATGTAAACAAAAATTGAAGAACACTTCTCAGATAATTTTTTAGGGAATAGATGTAAGTGATTATAGATCAAAGAATATTTTCTGATTTTTTTTTTGTCACTTGTTTACATTAGAGGCTTTGGTATATATAATGAAACTTATAGCCGTTTATAGCCGTTGTATTCATTTGAATTTATAGCCGTTGTACTCCATTATTATTAATTTGAATATCTTCCACTCCATCATTACTAATTTGAATATCTTCTACTTGAACCTTTTGAACTGCTGTTGTGCTGAGCTATTTGAACCTTTGTTTTGGGCTATTTGAACTCCTGATTTAATTAAATATTAAATACATTCTAACAACATTTGGGATAAAGATTTAGGTGAGAAATAATGAGACAAAATAAATTTTGATTCTATTTTTCTCTTTCAAATAAATTAAAACATAATTAAATAAATCATCAAAATAAATTTTAGATTCTATTAAAATATAATTAAATAAATCATCAAAATAAATTTTGGATTCTATTTTTCTCTTTTAAATAAATTAAAACATAATTAAATAAATTATCAAAATAAATAAGTCTAACAAAGAAAATTGGATAATCGAGAAAGGAAGCCTGACATAGATATTGATTTGAACGAATCAGTTTAAACCGATCCCAAAAACCAAACAAGAGATGGAATTTCAAATTATGCATAAAGAGTAGATGATGTGTGAAAATAAAATTACCCCTTACATAACATAATAAAAAGAGGTGAACAAATTGATACACAGAAAATTATTGTATGATTTAAATTTATTCATGTATTATGTGATTATATTTAAAATAAATCTGTCACACAAATTTTTTTTTTATAAAATATTTCTATAGATGAATTATGCATACCTAATGTTGTTCTACGTGAAAATCTTAATAGACCATCCAAAAGTCAAAAAGCCAAAGGAGGAGGGGGACGGACGGTACTGTCAAGAACACAATGCTATGACAACAAAACGTTGCCGTTTAATGTGATTTCATTTTCTTTTTTCAGGTTCCAAAATTGTATTTCAAACCAATCATATGTCAAATGCTTCAATCATGCTGGTTTTTATAGTACATTTTTAAAATTATATTCGTTGTGAATTTTTTTTTTCAATAAAAAAAATATTTAACTATAATTATCGGATTGATATAATTTTTTTAATGATAATTTATGGACAAAATCTTAAAAACCATTTCATTAAAGTTCGGAAATTTGAGACAAGCTCACTTCTTTTTATTTTGAGTGGTGCTATATGCACTAGTTGGTATATTAATTAGTGTACCAACACATGTTATGATATTGTCATTTTAAAACTATGAATTCCACTTATAATACAAATTATAAGATCCAAAATTTTTAAAATTATAACACATCATTTGTTAGTGTGTGAGTGATATTCCGATCACACTGCCCTCCTTAGTAATCCATTTCCAAAGTAAGACACCACAAGTAGACGGCTCCTGAACACCGCAGAAAGAAAAGGCTTCGGCGATGGTTCTTCCACCCGGAGGCACTCCGACGATCAAGTCAGTATCTCTCAAAGATAACAAGTGCTAAAATCACTGCTCAAGATTACAAATTGCGTACCTTAGACCCGCCGGGGTGCCCTTCTTTTATAGTGTCTCTCTATCCTAGTCCCACTAGAAGTCTTACTTCTATGCAATGTTTTAAAACCGACGGTGAGCAGGAAATAGACCGGTGGATGGGTCATGGTTCAACCTAATCAAACCGAATCGAATCGTGACGTAATAAATATATTAAAATTATATTTAAATAAAAATATAAGTAATAAAATTATAAATTAAAAATATTAAAAATATTAAATAATCTTAAATATTTGTCCTAATATTTTTTTTACTGAAAAATATAATAATATATTTTGAAATATTATTAATTTCAATTTTGAAAGATGAAATCAAATATTTAATATTCCCTCCATATGATTTTATTTCAAATAATTTAATTGAAAGGAGAACAAAAATTTTGGAGGGATATCAAAATTTCAAGTTTCCCTCCAATGAATTTGATTGAATCCCACATAGATTTCTTGAGTTTTTTTGGAAGAATTTTTTTCTTATAAATAGATAGAAGCTCTTTCACAATAATTTCAAGCTCTCAATGGGATTCCTCACAAGAGGAGACCCTTAAAAGAGAGTTTCCAATTAAATTTTTATTATATATATAATATATATATACATATATATATAAAATAAGAAAGAAAGAAAGAAAGAAAAAAAAAAAAACCCCGGACCTGTTCAATCGACCCGTGACCGGGTCGATCGGTTCACCAGTTTCACAGCCGGTTCCTCCGGTTTTCACAAAATACACCGGTTTTCACTTTGGTCCAGTTCTGAGGGTCAATCCGGACCGGAGCCCCAACCGGTCGACGGTCCAACCAGTCGAACCGGCCGGGCCGGTCCAGTTTTTAAAACCTTGCTTCTATGGACTCCAATTTCGGATCCACTTTGGATTCTTCAAGAGATAAGGATAGACTCCCTAAGAGTTTTACCTTTATCCATCTTGTAGTCTTTCTTCTTTCTAGGACTCCTGTCCCTTATATGATATTCTCGGCTTCCGATATCTTCGGAGATAACCTCGGCACCCCCGAGATCACCTCGGCGTAACTATCAAGTCACGTGGCACTTCGGCTGACACTTCGGTGTCACCTCGGCCACGTGCCAGTACTCAGAAAATACTTCCCCACAGTTAGTATATTAATTAATATACCAATTGATTCATATAGTTTTATTTTTTTACTTTTACTCCCCCAGCTTTCCTAAAGAAACGACAAAAATAAGAATTTGGCTTCCCTCTAGTTTGTAGTCGAATTAAAGGGTGCTGTTGGGCATGTGGAGACTCACCACGAGTCCCATTTCGATAACCCGAACCGTTTGATGTGTAGAAATTGTCGAGTACTATACTCTTATTAAAAATCACATTGATTAGATATCGAGAGCTATGTGATCAAACAGTTTTGTATAAAAAAAAATGGATGGTGAAAAAATAAACGATTGACAAAAATCTAATTCGATGAGATAGCTATTGATATTCGATCAACGTGATTTTTTATAGGCATATATTGCTTGACGATATCTACACATTGAACGGTTCAGATTATTGAAACGGGACCTGTGATGAGCCCCACAGGCCCAACAACAACCTTTAGTTTGATCACGGACTGAAGGGAAGTCAGACCAGAAAAATAACACTATTTTAAGAAATTTATTTCCACACACCAACTTATCTTTGTACACACATTTAATGAAATTTTATTTTAATGACAATTGTATCTAAAAACAAAATTGCTACAACAGACATCAAAAACACACCTACAAAAAGACTATTTTACCCTTCTACAAAAAAGACTATTTCTCTCTCTTCTATTATATATCTAATTTAACTTTATCACATATTAATTAATTATATCACTTATTATTGATAATTTCTTATTCATTAATTTCTTATTCATTTAATCTAATTATACATACATATATATACAACTAATTATTTAACCTAATAAAACTGTTTTTTTTTCTTCTCTTTATTTTATATATATATATATTTATTTATGTATTTATATACATATTGTGCCATCTTGCTCATAAATTGTCGATTCTTGAAAAATGAATGTTTGGACTAATTGATTGTTAGGAACCTTAAGTGTATGCTTATAATCTTGTTGATGTTTGGACTAAACACGATGGTCTTGCAATGTATCGAAATATATATACATACCCTAACTCTGAACTATTTTAGGGACCCTTCGGTGAAATTCTAGGTACAGAGATTGGTTTTGGCGGCGAATGAGCTCATAGTCAAACAAAGATTCTTGATGGCGGAGAAGTTCAGGGGCTGTTTGGCATACCCATTGAAGGCATTAATCAGTTTGGAAACCCTTTTGGTAGCAAAGAAATTGAGATTATTAAGAAGAAGAAAAAGGAGGATGGGTAAAGGGGTACAAAGATGTGTGGAGAAAGGGTTTAGGTGATGAGTGTACCAAGGATATGAGTTAGGCTATAATTGGAATATCAAGTGTCTAGAATGAAAAAAAATAAAATAATAAATATGTGTATTGAGGTAAGTGTGTGGAAATAGAATTTTTCCACTATTTTGCCTTTCTGTTCTCTCCTGAATTAGATAATTATCCAAACAGAGAAAAATATTTTCCACTGTGATTTACTCCCTCCGTGATTCTGTCTCTTTTTGTTGGTCCACTTTTCTATTTTAGTCTGTCTCAACATATTTGTCTACTTTTTATTTTGGGATACTAAATTTTGTTAGATTTTTAAAATTGACCCTATAAATCATTATAAATACATTTTAAAATTAAAATAGAAAGACAATGGTAGAAAAAAAATTCAAAATTTGAATTAAAATGTAAGGATAATTCTATTTACATACCATCAATCCTCTCAGTACACACCATTTAACAATTAGATGATTTTATCTGCATACTACTAATACTCTCAGTATACACCATTAGTAACTTAAATTTATATTCCAATAATATTCTTTACGCTGTGTTTGGTTGAGGAATTTGAAAAGGGAAAATGAAAAAGTATGTGAAACTAGGTAAACGTAGGTATTTTTTATTCATATTTCACCTATATTTTTCCTTTCCTTTTTCAAATCATTCTTCAAATCTTCCAACCAATCACAATGTTAATAAAATGACCATTAAGGAGAGCATGATGTGTATTCTATCCATTCAAAATTTTCATATTTAAAAACACAAAATACTCTTCACACACCATCATCCATATAAGATTTAGGGTTTTAATATATAAATATTGTATTTCTTCATCATCTTCACCATTAACATACATTCATGATATCATTCATTATCAATTAGCTCACTTCATTCTTTTCTCCATTATACTTATTTTTTTAACTCAAAACATTATTGCCTTTGAAGATTTAGGGTTAAGAATATTGAAATCAATTAGTTTTGAAGATTTGTACACCATAGATGACACTAAGATGGTTGGTTCCGATGTAAACATTGAAAACATTGATTTGAATATTAAAAAAGTAAGTTTATGACTCAACTTTTTGATTTTTTATTTATCTCATTCTTATGTTAAGAAGATGAATTTTTTCGTCGTGTTCGGATAATTAGAGTTGAACTTTTTCACAATGTTTGATTATTTACATTTAAACAAAACAATTTGGTTCAAATTATTAAGATTGACACATATTAAATGTTCATACATAAAAAATTGAACATATTAAGTTAGTTCGGTTAAAATAATTTAAACTTTTATTCGTTGTTCATATATAAATTTTTGAACACATTAAGTTTGTCCAACTTTTTATTCTTGAACATGACTAATTTGATGAATTTATTAAATTTTTTACAGAATTCTATTCTCACCCAATCCATCAATGTTAAAAGTGATTGTGCTGTTGACTACAAAAGTAATTTGTTACTAAAGAGGTACGCTCATGTTTCATCATCTTTACCATTAACATGCACTCATGAATCAAGGATGATAATGGCAATCTGAAATAACGATGAGAGACGAGAGTTCAACACTAAGAATGAAGATCAATACCGGCGAATATGGAGGCCGAATGAAACACTCCACCAGTGATTTGAAATGATGAGACGATAAGATAAGACACAACGAGAGTTCAACATCACATATGGAGATAAACACCAACAAAAATGAAGGCCGAATGAAATCTCTGACAACGATAGAGATCAAGACCAACGAAGATGGTTTATGTTCTGAAGATTGTGAGAATTTTTGTTGTATGTAGTGGTGAAGATGAAGAGTGTTTGGTGCATATTCAAATAGTTAGTGGTGTGTTAATATAGGATTAATAATGGAAAGTTAAGGTATGAAATAAGATATTTTTAAATCTTAGAAATTATTTTGTATTTGTACTAAGTAATAGTGTGTGCTGAGAGTATTGGTGGTGTGTAAATATAATCACCCTTAACCATTAAATTTATATGACAAGAATATCCTCAAGTAAAATGACTATTAAGGATAATATAAGTGTGTGTGTACTCATTTCAACAATTCACATATGAAAACACAAATATCTCTATACACACTATCACCTAGAACAAATATCTTTTTTATTATTTTTCAAACTCAAAATATTATTATTTTGGGAGTTTTAGGGTTTTAAAATATTGAAATCAATTGATTTTAAATATTTACGTACTATGGATGATATTGATTTTGAACAAAACAATAATGAAAATGTCAACTTGCTTTGTTAGTTATCTTGTTCGTATTGATTTGGAACGAAAGACCACTGTTTATCTTTATAACAATGCCTTATTCGTTCCGTGCACATATAGAGTTAAATATTTACAAAGTGTTCAATTATTTATATTTAAACATAACATTTTGTTCATATTATTAAAGTTGAACAAATATTAAACATTCATATATAAAAAATTGAATATTTTGTTTTAATTCAAATTTAAATTTGTGAACATCTTAAGTTTTTTTTTAACACTATATTTATGAATAATATTAAAACTGTTTTTTTTTGTTAAATTTTTTATAGAATATCACACCAATTGCTTCGTCGCCATAAAATTTTAGTTTGCCGTTTGCTCCTTGCCGTTTGCTCTCACGTTGCTTCCATAGATTCAACACAAATTGGGGAGAGAGAGGCATACATGAATCTAAAATTATTGTGAATTGCGTTTTGGATCTTATTATCTTTTCAACTTTGATGGTGTGTTTATTACTTTTCAACTTTGATGGTGTGTACATCATCTTCTGTTAGGGTGTGTGTTGTGTAGATTAGGTTAAAAGAGCAATGTTATGGTGCGTGTTGGGTAAAAAATTAAAAGTTCAAAATATGATTAATATGAACTAAATAATGATGTATACCGAGTGGATTGATGGTGTGTAAATAAAATCATCCAAAATGTAATGATTACGTATCTCTTTAATAAATTGAATTTTCTATAATAGACGAATAATTGGGACGGAGGAAGTATTTTCTCCTCCAACCTAGTCATTTCTTTTATTTTTTCTCCTACCTCTTTGAGTGGAGTTTTGTACAGGGAAAGGGATAGAAAAAAGTGTGCGCACAAGCGCGCATGGGGTGACCACCCTTCCCCCAAACAAATCTTTTCCTTTTGAATCATATTCCCTTTTCCCTCCACAAATCCTTCTTCAAATCTTTAATCCAAACACAACTTTTCATTTCAAATATTGGAAATCAATTACCAGTTCTTCATCCAAACACAACCTTAAAGCAAAAAAAGGGTAACTAGTGCAACTGCATATAAGCCATGATTTCCTTTTCTGTACATTGATTCTTCTGTTGTATATTTCACAAATCTTAATCGCCCCCACAAATCTTTTCCTTTTGGATCATATTTCCTTTTCCCTCCACAAATCCTTCTTCAAATCTTTAATCCAAACACAACTTTTCATTTCAAATATTGGAAATCAATTACCAGTTCTTCATCCAAACACAACCTTAAAGCAAAAAAAGGGTAACTAGTGCAACAGCATATAAGCCATGATTTCCTTTTCTGTACATTGATTCTTCTGTTGCATATTTCACAAATCTTAATTGCCTCTCCTCAGTACAGCATCTATCCGTTCAAGCCCTGTTTGGTGGATATGCATCAATGTCTCTAGCTCCTCCAATGACCGACCTTCCAAGCCTATCCCATACAGAGGAGCATGCAGTGCCATCTCTTCAATAAGGGCAACACGAAAACGTTGCTGCAGAACCACACAGGCATCATTGAAAATTGAAAATAGTGAGCCAAAAAAAGGGCCAAAACACGAGTTATAGAATGCAGTAAATATGCTGATCCTGAACTGTGTTTGAGACCGAAGAAAATTGTTTTAGTTGTCGCTTCAGCTACTTTGAACATGATCAACATACAAAATACTATTTCATCAATTATAAATCATAAACAATATCATCAAACGAATTTAAATATTGAATAGATCATCCATAAAAATACATAAATAAATCCCTATTATTTTGTATGAGTAATATTATAGTGTCAACATTTATCACAGGCTTGTACCAAAAATTTCACTGGACCAACGCAAATAGAAGTAGAGAATATAAACAGTACAAATTGTCATTCTTCCTATAAACAATTGCTTTAGAATCTAGAAAACTTAGAGATAATTCTAATCATCTCACTGACTCACACCTACTATAGAGCAAGTGCCCATTATTATAGAGAAGGAAGCATTTATAGTGATCAGTTTTCGTCTGTTGCACACAATGGCACTACATTCAACCAAAACTTCCGGCTATTTAACATTTCATGGGCCATATGCCAAATTTTCTAGAAATTTTTTTTTTGATCGGCGCCAAATTTTCTTGATGATAATCAGATTTTCTAGTGATGTCCTAAGGATATGAACTCTTGGATTTACCTGTAGTAGCTCCAAAACAAATTTATGAACTTGAGAGGAGATACAAACCTGGCAGGCACTAAAATTTGCTTCCATCCCATGAATGTCTGTTTCAAGTTGGTTAATTCTTTCGTCCTTGTCCAACTTCTCCTGTTCAAGTTGCTCCACTGTTAGTTTCAATTGCCCAATCTCATCCTGAAGTGAATGCATAACATTCGTTTGAACCTTGTTCTCTCCAGCATAGAAATTCAATTCGTCATCAGATCTTTTCCTATCAGACTCTGCAGTCTTCAGCCTTTCAGCAAGATCATTCCTCTCTTCTTCTAGTCTCTATGGTCATACATAAAAAATCTCAAAAAAGGTAATAAAATGAAGCAAACAAAAGAACACTTCATACAAACAAGTGCAAAAGGAAAGACAGCATGGTGAATTTAAAGAAAAATAAACCTTTAACAAACTATCATCAAAAGTGCAGGTTTATGTTGAGTGGTTACCAAAGAAGCATGGACACGGATACGTGACACGACACGGATACAACACGGATACGCAAACACGGCAATTTTCAAAAAATGTAGGACACGACACGTAAGGAATACGCACAAAATATATAATTTTATATATTTATTATACGTCATATATATGAACATGTCATTCTAAGACAATAAATAAATACAATATAACACTAATTTCTATAAATTGACATTATTTTTCCTTTATCATCTTATTCTAAGTTATTTTGTTCAAACTTATAATTAGTTTCGTGTGTCTAGTCAATGGATACGCGTGGCCTCCAAGTGTCCGAAGAGTGTCCGAGTCCTAAATTCTTTATAAAAAACTAGGACACGTTTGGATGAGTGTTTGACATGTGTCGGGAAGGTAGAAGTGTTCGTGGTGTTGAAATGTGTCCCACATCGCTTGGAGTTGCTCTATCTGTGCTAATTATAAACCTCCAGTTTCCCTCTCCTTAATACTTGGGTTTTAAAGATAAGTGTGGGCTGGGCTTTTCAATTTGGTATCAGAACTTGGTTAGGCCTGTGATTGGTGTGCCGTTTGTCCGGCTACTATATGTTGTGGTCCAGGAGGGTGTGTTGGAATGTGTCCCACATCTACTTTGGAGTTGCCCCATCTGTCTTTGGTTATAAAGCTTAGTTTTCCTCTCCTTAATATCTGGGTTTAAAGGATGAGTGTTGTTAGGGGGTTACTAACATAGTTATAGCAAAAAATTCCACTAGTACGTCTTTTCAGACTAATAAGTGTTCTTAGGGGGTTACTAACATAGTTATAGCAGAAAATTCCACTAGTAAGTCTTTTCAGACTAAATGGTCACGTTGCACAACAACGGATTATTTTTCCAATTAACCAACACAAATTGAAGCAGATAATAGGAATCGTAGAAGTGGCATTCTTCCTATAGACATTTGCTTTAGAATCTAGAAAAGGTAGATAATTGTAAATCATCTCATCACTACTATAGTGCGAGTGTGTCCATTGCTATAGAGGAGGAAACATTTAGTTATCAGTTCTTGTCTGTTGCACACAATGGCACTGCATTCAACTAAGCCTTCAGGCTATTTTACATTTCATGGAACTTGTGCCTGATTTTCTAGATTATAAGCCAATTTTCTAGTGATTTGGTCCTAAGGATCTGATTTACTAGAGAGCATTTTTCTGCAGGGCTTTTCTGAAATCTCCAGCAGGTAGGGAACAAGGAACACGAGAATCTGTTGAAGATATTATATATGTATGTATATTTTTTTTTTTAAATTTTTTTGTCAAGTAAAATATATTAAAGGGGTACCAAGGGGGTGCACCCCGTATACAAAACTTCTCTACTTTAACATCAAGCAAAGACTATTCAAAATTCTCTACAAGATTCAAAAACAGGTTCAAAGAACCCCAGCTATCCCTGGAAGAAAATCACTCAATAGGGCTAGGAAGAGATGCGTCACTGAACACCAACTACACAAAATAAACAAAATTATAAGTTTAAAAAAGCCTCTTCTTGCTTGTCCAAAAATAGGCTTTTCAGGATGTTGGCAATTGAAAGAGGTTAAAAGAAGAGAACTGTAGTGTTTGATTATTTATTAAAAAAGAAGAGAACTGTAGCACCCCTCTTCTTTTTATATGTACATTTTTTTATTTCAATAATTTTTATGCATATTACCGGCAGGAAAGAAAGGAATAATAAAAAAAGTTCTTGTTCATACGTGAGCCCTAAACTCTTGGATTAACCTGCAGTAGCTCCAAAAAAAATTGATGAACTTGAGAGGAGATACAAACCTGGAAGGCACTAAAATTTGCTTCCATCCCATTAATGTCTGTTTCAAGTTGGTTAATCCTTTCGTCCTTGTCCAACTTCTCTCGTTCAAGTTGCTCCACTGTTAGTTTCAATTGCCCGATCTCATCCTGAAGTGAATGCATAACATTCGTTTGAACCTCGTTCAAGCAATTCAATTTGTCATCAGATCTTTTCCTAGCAGACTCTGCAGTCTTCAGCCTTTCAGCAAGATCATTCTTCTCTTCTTCTAGTCTCTAAGGTCAAACATAAAAATTTTAATAAAGGTAATAAAATTGCTCTCTCCTAGAGACACAATACCAGAAATAAAAATAAAAAAAATAAAAACTTCAGGTGAAAGAAAGCAGGTTGTTCACAAGGGGGCTCAAAATAACAAATAATTGAAGTATAATCTTAATAAAATGAGGCAAACAAAAGAGGAATTCAAACAAACAATGCAAAAAGAAAGACAGCAAGTATATTTAAAGAAAAATAAACCTTTAACAAACTATCATCAAAAGTGCAGGTGTGCTTTTTGAGTGGTTACTAACTTAGTTATAGCAAAAAATTGAACTAGTATGTCTTTTCAGACTAACTGGCCACATTGCACAACAATGGATTAGTTTTCCAATTAACACTAAATTGCATAAAGCAACAGATAAAATTCAAGTTTTCTTTTGCATGCATAATTTCTACAGGAAATTTTTAAGAGGTATTCTGTTACACTGTTAGCTTGCAAAACATAAAGAGGAATCAGGAAGACACTCACTGGTAAGAATGATTATAAATTCAATCATTAGAGAGTATTATCATATATAGATTTATATTTTTTTGATCAGCAACTTGAAAATTTTAATAAAAAGGAATTTAGCATACATGGATAACACTCAACAGCATTGTAAAGTTAACCATGTAAAAGAGACACTTATTAATTGTCAGCCACATATGATGCAGAGAAAATCCAACATAACTACATAATGATGTTTTTCAGCACCCATAATAACACAGCAATGAGTTATGCAGTTTCTTATGTGGTTACATGATTGCAAACTGTTCCAGGGATTATGTCACTTAGTCAATACCTAGGGCTCCCATTCTGATCAAACCTCGCCACTATGCCACTTAGTGAAATTTGAACAAGTTCAGTCACATTTAAATGGGTATTATTGATGCTCTCGGTCATATCCTAAAGGCTTTCAAATGCTGGTCATGACAACATTATGCTTAAAATCTAGGATCATAGCTGCAGTCAGCCATTCAAAGCCAAATATTTCCAACATCTAACAATCTAAAATGAGGTCAATAAATCCAGCATTTTGGTTTCCGTAAAACATCCATAGTAATATGTTCCAATGTGCACGGAACAATGAATAATTACAGATTTACCAACTCAAAACCATGCGCAATAGCCCACCCTATAGATTAACCCCAGAAATAGGAACATAGCAAGGCGCAACAATCCATGCCCCATAAACAACTTGCTTAGATATGCTGAACACTACATATCATCATGATCAAAATGACATGTTAAAAATGTTTAAAGAAGCCCCACTTTTTTCCTAGTTGGGTGGTCTTAGGACAGATGGAATTCCATACAGAAAAAGTTACTCTCCTTGAAACTTCATGTAATCTATCTATCTATTTTTTATTTATTTTGATGGTATCACCTCATTAGAATTCTTACCACATTCCCCCAGGCATCATCCCCTCCAACAGATCTTCCATAAATCTCTTAATTTATTTCTGCTTCTGTCACCAAGGCATTTAAGACATGGTTAAACCAGTGAATTACTAACTCCTATTGAGTCAAATAGTGATACATAAATTAGGGTACGCAAGTTTCTAAAATGATATTTAAGAATTGAAAAAACTAGCTATAGCTCAAAAATCACGATTCAAGATTCATACACCATCATAGAATTAGGAATCATAAACTTCCTTCCATACTCCTCATTACACTTTGCCATACGTACAATTGAATATTTATTACTAACACATGATGTCTAGGTTTTTGTGCATGCGTTATTGATTACTAGAGCATATATATAATCAATTTTCTCAGTTATCATCCTAAAATATATGCTTTTAAAAGAGAGGAGAGAGAGAGAAAAAAATGTTTTCCTTATTATTTTTTCCATCCAAAAAATCATTAGCACACATTTCGATAGCACTCTAAATTCATGAATTTGAAGCCATGTCATACCTTCAAATCATCACTATTCCTCGACTTTAGTAGAGAGAATTGTGTCTCCCAATTATGAAGACTGTCCTCATAAACATTTTTCTCTGCAGATAGCTTTGTAATTTCATCATTCTTCTGTGATCGACACAATTCAAGCTGATGCTTGAGATCCTTCTTTTCCTTAGCAGAACGGTCTATCTCAAGCTTCAATTTAGACTGCCAAATTCATGGAAAAACTCAAAATTAGAATGAGTGATGGCATTTAAATGAGCCAAAATCAGCAGACAGTAGTGATTGGATACCTTAAAATGGTTAGTAGTGGCCTCAGATTTACTTAGCTTTTCCAACAAACTAGCCTTTTCTCTAACCATATTGGCATGTTCAGCTCTTTTTTCTTCCTGTGTACGCAAATTTTGGTCCTCACTAACATGTAGCTGATCTCTAAGAGTTGCAAGCTTAACATTGGCAACCTCAGAGACCTCCCTCATCATCTTTAAAATTGGTCCAGCAAGTCCCAGTTCCTCATTAACCAAGAATAGCAAAGTACTGAAATCTCTATCTGCTTGATGTACATTTTCAGTGTGGCTTATCACATGATCAACTAGTCCTTTAAGCATCATCTTATGATAACTCTCATCAGCAAACAATCTAAACAATGTAGCATAAAACATCTGTGCAAACTGATACACTCTGGAGTCGAGAGAGAGAGAGAAACTTTCAACAAGATCCATAAGCAAGACAAAAGCATAAGCTTCAATCAGAGATGGCTCAATTTTTTCATCGGCTGCTACATCTCTTTGCTGGTTTTCTCCAGCCAAAACAATTGGACCAATATTTAGTCTTAAAGCAAGACATCTTTCCAAGACCGTGGACACTGAGTGAACCACAATGGATCCTTGAGAAACAGCTCTCTCAAAAACTTGGAAAGCTTCACGTTTGAGGGAAGGTACAGATAACAGCTGAATTAAAGTGAAGATATCAGAAAAATGACGATTTTCACAAAGAATCTGATCATCCATCATATTCAACCCTGTAGTCCTATGTGAGGTAGTTAAATCTTTGTCATCAAGTTCAAAACTGGAATCAATATCTCTCAAGAAAGCTTTGGCAATTTCACTGCAATTAGTTACAATTTCGCTTAGGAAATTCAACACACAAGGTGATACCTCAATCCCCAACCTACACAGCCTTACACGAACAACCCTGACCTACAAATAGGGAGAAAACAAGATTTAAAATAAGAACAACTCAGAAGACCAACTTCTAACTTAGTTGTTCCTGTACATACAGCTTTAGAAATATGCTGACAATGAGAAGCAGCCTCGAATAAAAAGCCAATGGTAGTTGCAAGTGCTCCATCATTTGACTTTACCACCAGTTTGGAAGTAAGGAAAAACACATGTTCCTGCACCTCACTGCTGAGGTCCAATTGATTAATGACAGAAAAGACCTGTGGAGAAAAATAAAAGAAGGTTTATACAGGACGATGGTACTAAAAAATAGTTTACAATATATAGTATGGCTTCATTCTCATTCCCTAGCACTTCATGTTCGTTGTGTTGGTCTGAAAGACAATATAAAAAAGGCTACAACGTCATGGTACTAAAAAATAGTTTACAATATATAGTATGGCTTCATTCTCATTCCCTAGCACTTCATGTTCGTTGTGTTGGTCTGAAAGACAATATAAAAAAGGCTACAACGTCATGGAGAATGAGGGATTCAAACTCTAGGTCAATCCTATATAACTCAAATCCTAAAGCACACAAAAGGAATCTTCTGGCATTTGCATTGGAGGTTCTGACAATGAAGGACTAAAATTTGCATACAAATCAAAATCTTTGTAATTTATCCTCCTGCAAAAGAAAAATGAACCCAACTAAACGAAAACAAAAATGTTGGAATGAAAACTCATTCCTCCTCAAAATCTAAACCTTGGAAAACTGCTAAAAGACTTTCGAATTTCACAACAAACAGTAAAAGAAGAACAAAACTGAAATGAACAAAAGAAAGGAAGAGGAATATCCAATACCAAATAAAAGGTTTAAACAAGCAAAATGTTCTTGAAAGGTCATTTGAAAAACCTTGTGTAACTAAATATCATGTGAATACAGCAGATTTATGCCAAATCTTACAAGAGTTCAGGATCCCATGTATCGGATTAATAAAGGAAGGAAACTCATAAAACAAGACCGTGAATCTTGTGCTCAACACAGAATGGATTTGAGTTCTGATTCTATACCCACCAATTTTGTCCAAATTCTATCAAAACTGAAGAAGTGTACTGAAATATATGAAATTAAGTTCCTTTACAACATAAAAGAATCATAAGATTTCACAACCAAGATGTATATTCTAGCAGCTTTGGGTAGGAACTAGGAAGCCCTATATAAAGGGAAAGGAAAGGTATCTTACTGGTATTTGGAGTTCAGGGTCTGCATCTGGTCTCGAAAGTTGATGTATCAGTGCATAAGCAGCACGTGAATGATCTGAATGATCAACTAGCTTGGGCACCAAAGTGATTAGGTCTAGCTGCAGTTGTTTTGGAGCTTTGTCCAGTACATGACAAATCTTTTTTACAGATACAGGCCATCGTTTTGGTTTTGAGCAACCTTGTGGAACAGTATCACAAAGACACTTCAGAGAATTAATTATCATAGATAAGAGCTCCTCAGACGGCTCAGGCCATTTAATCTGGATACAGATCAACAGATAAACACTCCAAGTCATGAATGCAGATGCAATTGTCTACTGAATTTAAAATAAGCATACCTTTAGATCTTGAATAGAATTGATCGTCAAAAGGTCTATTGCTGATGTTTCGGAAGGAGGACTTTCAAGGATAGCTTTTTCGGATACATCAGTTCTCTTCTCCTCTAAGGTCTTATATTTGGGGTATTGAGCAGAATCTTCTGGTCCATTTTGCCTAAGAAATTCTGCTTGATTGAAAACTCCACTTCTATGCGAAGGAGGTTCGGAACTTGTATCATAATAATCTACACTAGATACACTAGATCTGGTTTCCAAGTGTCGGCAATATTCAACTATTATATCTAGAAGTAAATCAATGATTACCTGTTGGGAGGCCTTAGCCTGATTCCACACTTTGATTTGTGAGGACGACAATTCAGCTTCTATATCAATATTTCTAGCGAAGTTATCCATTGCACTTAGCAAATATTTTGCCTTAACAGGTTCAAGGTAATTGCGAAGCTTCAACATAGTACTCCACATCCAACTAGCATCGATCAAAGACGATTTTTTGACATTGGGCTGTGGAAGGCTATCAATCCTAAGGCCGTTTCTCCTAAGAAAGCTTTCCAATCTGTCGTCTACATTTTCACTAGTTATTTCAAAGTACTCAGGAGGAGTACATTTGTCAAGGTAATTTGAAAGCCCCAATACCTGAAAAGGGAAAATCAACAGTTGAAGAAAGGCATATGTGGAATAGTAAAAGAATAAACAACTAGCACGCACTACATGTTGAAATAATCCAAATAATAGCGTCAATAATAGTAATTACATTCAGATAGCCCATCACTAGTACAAGAAAAATAACCTTCAACGCATACTCAATCCTCTAACAAGGGCCAATGGTCCAGTGGTTCACTCGGTCCATTAACCTTGAGGTTAAGTCTATGTCCAATCTACCTCTCCTAGACCCCCATCCAATGAGGACTAAATTACGTCTACATATAAGAAGCACAGACACATCCAAGAAGGTGCGGGACTGTGTTGTGTCCACTGTCCGACATGTTTCCAACATTGGCACTCATTGGACACTTCCCGACATGTGTCAAACATACATCCAAATGTGTCGTATTATTTTTATATTTTTTGTAGACCTAGACACGCTTTGGACACTTGGAGAACATCCATCACGTAAACACACATAAAACACATTATAAGTTTGAATAAAATAACTTACAAAATACAATGATAAAAATAAAAAAACGATACATATTCATACCTATTAATCTCTCCCTCCCTTAAATTTTGGAAATTAGAGTTCGCTATTATCTTTGAATGAAATTATCAAATATATGACACATAATAATTATATAAAATCATATATTTTGTGCATGTTTCCCAACATGTCGTGTCCTACAAATTTTGAAAATTGATGTGTTGCCATGTCTGTGTTGTGTTGTGTTGTGTCACTAACCCGTGTCCATGCGTCTTAGGTGTACATGCTCAATCCTCTCCAGTTGACATTCCTAATTCAAGTGCATAGGCAACATCCATCACCAGGTGACTGTGCTTCCGTAATTTATTACCTACTGGGACTTCTCAAAATTGTTTTCTAAGTGCAAACATCTGAGCATTAATTTCCCCTGATTATCTATAGATATGAATCAGTCATTATTTAAAAAGTACAAAAACTCTTCTTGTTCACACAAGGTATAGGATGTCAGTAGCAAATTTAATGAGTCAAGATGAATTCCTTGAGAGTTTTAGGTGGACCAATTTTATTATGATTATTATTTATTTATTTATTTTTTTTATTATTATTATTTTGGGGGGGGGGATTAAATTGGAAAATGGAAATTGCATGCAGTAGATGGTATAGTAATAGCAACATATTGGCAATAATCTTTTCTTGAGGTACATCTAAGATACCAGTTTTGCTTCATAGTTCATAGAAGGTATGATCACATGACATTTTGAAGCATAATTGAGCTCTACTACATGTTTGGGGTAGAAGGATATGGCTGGTAAAAGATGAAAAACAAACTAGGTCTGAGATCAATAGCAAGAAAAACAAGTACACAAATAGAAAAAAAAGAAAAAAGAAATAAAGAACAAATTATTACATATCCCAAGAAACAAAAGTCAAGTATTCAGAATATTTAGAATCATACTGAAATTCCAAAACTTAGCTGATCTAAATTTGACATTTACATAATCATGATGAAAGCTGTATCAGGAAGGCGGAGGTGAGTCGTCTCACAAGCTTACGTTTTATTTCTATTTTTTCAGCTTTGTGCATTACACAATTGTAGGAGAAATACAAAAGAGCCATTTGAAATTCTAAAGAGAAATTCATTTGACAAAGAACAGTATTTACACCTTCAACCTTCAATTGAGTCCCTTACTTTAGGCAACTAGCCATTGTGGCGATTTTCAGAAGTCATTCTTCAATATAATTGTTTTCAAATACATACTACATAGGTTTAACTTCAATTACAACAATAAAATCTTATCTAACTGAAATTATAGTCCTTGATAGGGTGTAATGGTAGTAGAATAAGCTACCCTGGCTACTCGTGATAAGGCCTTATCTTTGTATGCACTACGACGTATGCCAGAATGGAATAAATAATAGAAACAATTTGAAATATGCTCTTTCTTCCTTTTAGCTGCAACCCCTTTGAAAACTTGGGAGTAGATGGCAAACCATGACCAAGTTGACAAACATGAGCTTGACTTTAGAAATCAATACAAATAATACTGGGCATTGGGCTTTGACAATTAATTATCTTATCATAAATAGCATGCGCAGCAGACCAATTACTGGTATATTTAAAAAATAGTTGACATAATAGTAAAACCAAACATACTAACCCCTGGTTTTGAAGACTCGGTCGATGGGCCATGATGAAGAATCTGACACAAGAAGATAACTGATTCATGATAAAGAAATCCATTATCTGGGTCCAGAATGTCTGATACTTTCTTGGACATGCTAACACAATACTTTGACTTTGTACATACAGTTTCTTCATCATGCCAGCTTGTGGAAATGCATTTATAATTCAGCAAACCCATCCTGAACCTAACCTCAAACACCGTATCAGGATCATTCACAACAGACGGAGAACACTCCAAAATTGCAAAAATCAAGTCTAAACGCTGGCAGACCCTGCATTACAATCATGTAAACATTCATGATAAGAAAACCACCAAATAAATGAAAAGGCCAAACCAAAAACAACTCAACTAAACCATCTATACTGAGTACTGACTCACCAATCCGACACTTGCATTTGCCAATTTGGAAAGTTTGGCTAACTATTGTTGTTTTGGTTTCTAAAATGTTCTTGAAATGTAAGAAGTTACTCATTCTCCAATAGACAAGCTTGCCTTCATCGACTAACAAGGCCTCACAAACCTTCTCCAAAAATGTCTCCTCCAAAATTAGAACCTCTGCAAAAAAGTTAACAGTGTCCCCAACAAGAAACCCAGAATCCTGATCAAAGAGACTATTCAGAGGCATGAACCGACACCAGCCCAATTCTTTTGTAGCATTGAAGAAACGATTTATCCCGTCAGAGGATTTATCCCAATCCATACTAACAGATTTATCCAAGTTCTTCTGGTTCATCACAGATAACCGAAAAGATATATAATAACTCCAATCAGACAGTTTATCCGGTCTTTCCATAACTTCCAGATAAAATGAAAGGTAACCTGGTGACTGAGATTCCCCTGGTGCCATCAAGCATAAGCATGTAAGCCCATCAGTTCTGTTGCATTTCAAAAGTTACACAAACTAAAAAGCATACCACAGGTTCTAACTGAAACATGTATCAAACAACGATTAATTCATTTTTATCACCTAAATTGTTGTCATTTTTTCTATATCATCTTTAAACTATCAACTCCATTTATTTAGTCCACAGAGTTGTTGATTTCACTTTGTGGTAAAGTTGTAGACACACATCCCAAATCCAATCAGTAACGCTGAAAGCATAACATAATGAGAAAAAGGGTAATTTTACAAATTGAATAACCTAAAGGGTAATGCTAAAATGACCATCTAATTGTAGCATCCTATCTTACTGTGTCAGTCTAATTATCATTTGGGATGACCATGTATTCTTATCATCTTATGTTTACCACATTATGCGTCGAACACTACAATATTGAGTGATGGAACCCATTAAACCAATGTTAAATGGTAAACACAAAACGACAAGAATATATGGTCAGCCTAGCATTATTGTAGTGACATACATGAGTGCGGTGAGACCCACTACACTAATGTTGCATTGACAAGTTACAGTGTAACATAAATATGTTATACAAAACCTAGTAAGTGTAGGCATTATCGTAACCTAAATCATATAACTAAAGAAAATTCTACTATAGATATCCCTTAAAATTCGTGTATCATATGCATCCCTAATTATGTCATTTTCTTCTTTAGTTATGACTAATTTTCTTCTTTAATTATTTATGGTATTATTTTAATTATGACTCATGAGATTTTTTGTTATGTTAGTTAGGATTTTTTTTTTCTTTTAATTATGACTTATAAAATATGGAATTATGCCATTTTATTATTTAGTTATTAGTTATAAGGTATATATCATACATAACCTTTTAAGAGCTATGTACCGTATTCTTTCCCCATAACTAAACGCCCATCTTTCTTCACTCACATTATATAAGACAACTTACTCATTGCAGCCAAACATTCATCTTGTATGTAACAAATTTTGAAATAACCCTTCTAATTAAAATTCATCTTGTATCTTAGGGTTATTTTGAGAAAAAAATTAAAATTCATCTTCTAACTTTTAACCATTTTAGATCACATTATTTTTCATATTTTTTCAAAAAAAACCAAAAAAAAAAAAAAAAAGTTAACTACTAACCATCTCCTCGAAACAATAGTTATTGGTTTCCCGGAAACCTGGTCATTAAAATAAAAAAAAATAAAAAAAAAATTATTGGTTTGGACAACCGGCCCAATTGGACCACATCAACTAAAATAAAAAACTAGATAGATAAAATGATACCTTAAAGATCAAATTAAAATGAAACAAATGAATAAAAAAACAATAGTAATTTAGAAGATAAAACTGAAATTAACCCATTAGGTAATATTGTAATTTTAGTAAAAAATACTCAAATAATCAAAACATTAAATTCTGTTAGTTTTACTTGTAAAAAAAAAAATGTTTATACCTTGTTCTTCCACCACTGCCACTGCCACTGCCGCCAGCACCGGTGGCTCCATTTTTTCCAATCAAATTGCAACATTCCTTGTATCGCCATTATTAATACAGAAACAAAGGCGAGATGTCACCTACGAAGCCTCTTGAGCCGAAACTACGTTGTTCTCTACCGAATAACCCCAAGAGAGTCGATAGAAATTTGTGTCCTTCTTCTATCTATGAAATTGGGTTTTCGGAACAACGGAATTTGACTTGGCTTAAATTTCCCTGTTTGGTCATATACGTCAAATTGTGACCGTCTCCGTTTCTGGTCAAGTTTCAATGTTGCTCTTTCTTATCCTACCGGATAAATTTTTAACAAAAAGTCTGTAATGTAATCAATAATGGTATGGCTCCAAGGACTTGAATATCTTAAAATAATGTCTTTTTAGATATAAAATGATATTATTTTGACACATTCAAATTATTAAAATCATACAAATTCGGGTCAGAAGCATTTTTCTAATGTAATACTCCTTCCTTTTTGAATAATCTAATTTTTTTGATTATATAATTATTATATTTTAAAAATATTAATTTTTTAAAAATATTTTTTGATAGCATATTTTTTTTTTTAAAATATCAATTATTATAATTATACTTTTTGTATTAGTAATGAATTTTAAAAAAAAGATAAAATAGTAAATTTATATTATCATATTTTTTAATTTTTGAAAAAATACTAATATTTTAAGATAATGAAAAATAAAATAAAAAACTAAAATTTTTGGACAAAAAAGTAATATATGATTATGATACGAGGATAAAGGAGAAAAACCACTCTCTTATTTCGTTCTAAAATCTATATTAAATTATATTCTAATAAAATAAAATACAGATTGTGAATAATTAAAGAGATGACTACTAGGTCATGTTTGGCAAATGACTTTTTTAGTCAAAAAGTTACTAAAAAAATTTAAAAGCCAATAATCTATACCAAAAAGTTAAAGATTTCATTTTTTCTCTACTTTTTGCACATCTTTTTGTAAAAAATCAAAAAATCATCCCAAACATACTAATTTTTTTACATCATATTTCAGCCAAAAAACTAAAAAATTACTAAAAAAGCATGTTCTCAAATAAGGCCTAAGATTTTGCATAAATTGAAATAAAAAAGGTTATGTTTTCTACACCAACACAATTTTTTGTCTATTCCTCTTCATTTGTTTTTGTTTGTTTGTTTTTTTTTCTTTTCAATTTCTCTACTGCCTTTTATTTCAAAATCTCTATTTTCTTATTTTTTCGTCCCTATTTATATCAAATGAATATATATATACATACATGCATTGTATGGTAAATGCTAGCAAGTGTCCTATGAATATTGTTTAATGTTGGAAAGTATATAAAAAATCTCTTAAAAATATGTAAAAATATTAAAAAATGTATTAAACCTAGTGAAAAGTGTATTGTGTTCAATAAATATTTTGCCTTCTACTTGTACCTTGGAGCAATTATTAGCAAAACCCATATTGTATTGTGTTATATAATTTTTACATGTTTAACACATAGAAAAATGATTGGGACCTCTAATTTAGAGGTACCACTAGTGATGTGGCAGTGGGTCCCCCACTGCCACAGCCAATCAGGTGTCTTGAAATTTTTTTTTTTTTTTTTTTTCCACCTCATTAGAGGTGGTTTAGAGTTGCCTTTTTAGAGGTATGTAGCATGGTTGTTAACACATATGACAAAGGGTCCAAGTTGGGAGCTCGAATTCGGGGGCACCGAATCCCCCGAATTGCCATTTCAGGTAAAAAAAAAAAAAAAAAGAAAACAGAAAAACAGAAAAAAAAAAAAAAAAAACAGTTGCTAAAAAAGGAAATTAGGGGTATTAGGGGCACTTTTTTTAGGGACACAAAACATTATTGTATGACAAAATGTGTATTGATTGAAAATAGAGATAATTTTTGTCTTTTGTCCTCATTTCTTATTTCGTAGTCACATACTTGTCATATGATTAGATTATATTAAAGACTTAAACAATGAAGCTTAGAAAGAGACATTGACAATTTACTAGAAGTGCAGGAAGTTGACTATTACAATTTAATGTGTTGAGACCAAAATAAAATTTGATATAAAGTGCAGGGTTTAAATTGTAATTTACCTATAGATTAGTATGAAACTGTTTTGTTTTGACTTTCCAAAATTAATTTTTTAAATTTTAAATTATTTTTGGTTAATTTTTTAATAATATTTTTGTTAGTTTTTAAAAAAATTTATTTAATTTAAATGTATTTAAGAAGTATAAAATTTGTAAAGAAATCTGTAAAAAAATTTAATAAATACAAAAGGATAAGAAAATATATTAATTTTTATATTTTTTTTTGTATTTAGTAATTTTTTGTAAAAAAATCATAAATTACATATTTTTGTAAGTATATCTAGATTAAATGGATTCAAAGAGTAAAAAAAAAAAAAAAGTAAAACAATTAAATTTTTTTACTAAAAAAATACAGATTAAATTTTAAAAACTATTTTTGAAAATTTCAAAACCAAATAGAGTGGTTTTGAAATTTTTTTTTTTTGTTTTGTTATTATTAATCATTAAAATTTCTAATTTCATAGTTTGTTCGTTATCCAAATCAGTAATCCTCAAATTTTAATTTAAATTATATAATCAAACGGAAAATGCATGAGACCCCACTGGGGGTGCTGGGGTCCCTTCTGATTGGCTCAAACATTATTATTATTATTTTTTTAGTTTTCAGCCATTGGCAGCCCCCTACGTGGAGGTGGGGGTGCTGGGGTCACCCCCCACTAGGGGTCCCAACATTACCGTAATCAAACGCTTATTATATTATTTAGATTTAGAAATGGGAGGAAAAAGAAAGATATTTGGTTATCTAATTTAAGTCATTAAAATTGTAACCCCCCAGTTTTTAAAATGCAATAACCTCCCTTCTACTTCACTTTTCTCCTTTTGTTATTTGATCGTGAGATTAGTGTAATTTGCCATAATTATATTTGCCTACTGTATTTTTAACAAACTTTTGGGATAAGGCAATGCTAAGATAAATTATTTTGTGTGTCTTGAATTGGAATAACATACATGTGTCGACTTAATGATTGACTAAAATTGAATCCGTTTTCAATTTTCAAATTTGACCTAATCAATTTGCGTATTTGCAAGGATTGCCACAAAATCTGTCAATTCGTGCACTAGAGTGCAATTCGTCTTCCAGTGTACACAATTTAGGTGGCTTAGGCTTTTGCAGTTGAGCATTCGATGGAAATGGAGTGTTCAGTAAAATTATTGTAGTAGTGAGCAAGGCAGTAGCAGGTGACGAGTAATAGCAAAGAGATGAGAACAGGTACTGGATAGTGAGAAAAGAGTGGGAGCTCGAGGGGATGCTCCCCCGAAAGCCCCGAATTGCCATTTTTGGCAAAAAAAAAATGTGCAAGGCAAGTAAAAAAAAAAAAAAAAAAAACAGTTTACTGAAAATGGAAATTAGGGGGATTCGGGGAAGGCAATTTCGAGCTACCAATCAAAGTTGCTGGATAGTTGTCAGTGGGAGAGATTAGTGATATAGGGTTACGGGATTTTTTTAGAAAAAAGTTAGTGAAATATTTCTCTTTAACTTTGTACACTAAGAAAGATCTAAAAATTTTTTTGAATAAATTATCAATAGGTCTTAATAGTTGGACTTAATTTCCATCAAGTTCTATTGAAAATAAGTTTTGGTAAAATTTTCGCTAAAAATAATTTTTTTGTAATAATTTTTTATATATGTTGCTAAAAATTGATAATTAGTGATTTTTTTTGTCATAATTTTTATAAATTGTGGCTAAAACTTACGATTAGTGATTTTTTTTATGACAAATTTTTCCCATAGAACTTATTAGATAATAAGTCCACTTATTAAGACCTATACGTAAATACCCCATATTTTTTTTATTAATTAAGGTTTTCGATGAAATTTCTCTCTAATCATACAAAAGAAATTCAAAATTTCTTTGTGAAATCAGATAAATTTCTCTTTGGAAAATGAAATTCTCTGTGTTAGAGCCGAAATTTCTCTAAGTCGAGTAAAATTTTTTTGAAAATTGAAATTTCTTTGTGTAGTATGACAGGTCTAAGATTTTTTTTTTTTATTAGTTAAGGTTCTTCAATAATATTTCTCGTTGATTATACCAGATTTATCTGTGAAAATTGAAAATTTTCTATGTTGGTGTCAAAATTTCTCGAAGTTGAATTTTTTCTATAAAAATATTGAAAGACTTTAACTACTATGAAAATATTATATGTATTTTATCTTATAAAATTTTAATATCAATGACCTTAAAAAAAATTCCATTTTTTTAGATATAAAAATAAAGACAGGAATTATTTTAATCAAAATTACATAAAAAATGGAACAACAAACAAATTGATTAAAAAATTCACAGTGCTTTGTGCTTGTTACCTCTAGGATAAATCACCAGACGAAGATCCTGATCTCCAATCTTCAACGTTTGGCTCTTAACATCGAGACCTGTGATCTTCCTCTTCTTCAGACGATCCTTCAACTTTGTGAAATTCTCAATCTTCCAAATATAAAAATTTGAAAACAAATCAGGTTTATGAGGAAGAACACACTTTTTCGGATACTCGATCGATTCTTTAATGACTTGAAAAGATACACTGAACATAGCAGTACTATCATCATGATCATGATCATGATCATGAACAAGAAAACCCTTGTTTGGTTCAATGAATCTTGAAAATTCCATGAAATCAATCCAACCAATAGGTTTAGTTTCCCCAATTCGGCCATGTGAGTCTCTGTGAATGCTTTCACGACTTGACTTGTGATTCAACACTGACATTCTAAACATGCACCAATTCGATTTCTCTGTTTGTTCTTCACTGTTTAAAAACAGGGATAGATAATCAACATCATCAATCACACTCCGATGAATCGAAATCCGAAGAATACAATCTTCAGCTATAAAGGAAGGGCTCATTAGCTTATGATTCTTGATTAATTCAACAAGAAAGCCGAAATTCCTCACAGTCCAAGTGAATTTCCCACAATTGAAGCTCGATTCGTTGTTATCTTGTGTAAACGATGTTGATTCATCCAAGATTCGAATATCGGTGGTGATAGTCAAAGTATCATCAATATTGGAGATAAAGCCTAATTTGGGGTCAAGAACTGTTGAAGAGAGTCCGACGTCGTTCCAACCGTACGATCTCTCCTTTTGGGTGAATCTATATAAGAAAACTCTGCTCATAGAGTTGGATGCATTTAGAGTGTTGAGTATAGAGATCTTGAAGTAAATCAAGGAATCGAACTCAGTTCGTAGAGTGTCATTAACTTGAAGGTAGATAGAATCACAGGTTGAGAACAATGCGATGCGACAATTCAAGCTTCCGTTGAGTTTGAAGCGATTGCTTAAAACTGACTCCACCTCTGTGAAGTCAGTGATCGCCCATCGCCGTGTTGGCGGTGGTGGGGCTTCAAGCTTAGGCTTCATATCAATAGTGAGAATGGTTTTTCTTGGATTATCAGAGTAGAGAGGATTGGATTGGTTTGGTAATTCGGTTTGATTTCTGTTATGTTCTCTCTCTCTAAATCTATATATGTAAGCATCCAGTTTTGGAGAGAGAGACAGAGGGAGAAAGAGCGGTTAGCGGACTACTTTTTGAATTTCCCGCGAAATTGATACTTGGTAGAACCATAAAAAGTAATATTAGAAGGATAATAGTAGCGATAGCAAATTTTTTAAGTAAACAAATTGCTAAATGTCTCACATTTGCGGATCTTACACGCATGTGAGACATTTGATCATTTGTTTGGTAGAAATACCACACACGTATGTGAGACATTTGATCACTTATTTAATAAAAAATTTGAGATTTATAACATTTTTCATATTACAAATCCTTCATAGAAATTAGTTTACATCACATTCAATCTCACATTATATAAATTAATTTTCACACATAATACTCAGAATTTTTGGATGAATAAGGATAAGTCTCTAGACTTTTCCAACCATAAAACTAATTGGGTATTTGGGAACCTAGCCTTGTTTGGCAATTCTTCATTTTTAGTTTAAAAATTTAGAAGTCAATAAAAAAAGTTAACAAATTATATAAAAAAATCAAAAAATTTCTTTTATTTTTTTTATAAAAAGTTAAAAAATCATCCTAAACATACTAATTTTTTTTACTTCATAGTTTAACCAAAAAATTAAAAAATTACTAAAATAATATGTTCCCAAACAAGATGCTAAAAAAATTAAGTAATTATATTTGCACATCACTATTTCACTTAGTTTGTACCATTTTCATTTTTTGGATAAATTACAAATACACCCCCTAAGATTTACTTAGATTACAAATTATCCCTTATGGTTTTAGAAATTACATTATGCCTCCTAAGGTTTTCAGTTTCATAACAAATAGGTCATTTTATTAATAAATCATTAAGTTAATTAATAGTTTTTAATAATGTTAAAATTTTATTTTAATTAATAATTCAGATAATTTTATTATTGTATAGGTGAACAGTTAGAAATTTTACTTTTTCAATTAATTTTGTTAAATAAAAAATTCTAACAGGGAGGTATTTGTAATTTTTCAAACTACAAGGACAATTTGTATTTTAAGCAAATTTCAAGATGTGTATTTATAATTTATCATATTTTTTTTAGTTGCTATGATTTCCTTGATATAAAAATGGTACGAATGCAACTAAAGTGGGTGGGAAACTCAACAGTAACGGGGGTTGGAATGGTGGCAACAACAATAGGAGAAGTGATGAGACTGGGGGTTTGCTGAAGGGAGATGAGGGCTAGAGGTTTGGCGAAAAGGAGTTTAGATGGGGATTGTGACAGTGACGGAGAGAGAAGCGACAAGGCTAGGAGGAAGGACGCTGGCTAATCACCGACCGCATTAGCAATGGCAAAAGAGGGTGATAGCTAGGTTAGGGTTAAGGTTTGAATTTGAGATTGGAAAGGGAGAGAGTATTTTGATATTATTTGAGGATAGATGGTGTGTGTTCATAAAAATTCAAAGAATCTAAGCTGAGCATGGGGTAAACTGAGAGAATTGTGAGATTATGGTGTGCACTAAGATAATGGTTAATGTGCAAATAAAATTTTTCAAAAAAATATTTTTAACCCTTGCATGAAACATTAAAGAGAGGTGCACAGAATTGATACACAAAAAACAATTGTATGATTGAAATTTACTCATGTATTATGGGATACATTTAAAATAAATCAGTGTTACACAAATTTTTTTTATTATAAATATTTCTATAGATGAATTTTGTACACTTAGGTCACGTTTGTTTGGGCATTTGGAGGGTGGAGTTGGATTAAGATGGATGTTGGATCCATGAATCTATGTTTGGTTAATTCATGTAAGTACTGGACTAGCACTCACTCGGATTCACAATCCTCCTCAAAGACCGGATTAGTATAGTTGTGAGAAGAGTATGATTAGGAAAATAGTGAGCGAATTGAATCTATCCTGTCATCCGGCTGATTGATCAGAACAGTGCAATTTTTTTTTTCTTACAAAGCCTTCATTTGGAATGTGGGTTGACTTTTTGGCTATTTTAACTTGGGGCTAAAAAGTCTCGCTTGTGATAGATTTTTTGACTTTTGTAAGGAAAAAATAAAATGATTATGGTTTGGATGTGATGTGATGTGTTGTCTTATTAGACTAAAAAACTTATTTTGTCTTTTTGTGACTATTTTATCCCAAAAAAATGATGCCAAAACATAGCCAAAATAGCTAGCCGACCAAAAAACACCTGCTTGTTTTAATATTTGTTTTAATTTTTTTTAAATATAGAAATAAATTATTTATTTATTTTATATAAAAATAATTTAATAATTCCATAACTAATCATCTCATACATTATCATCAAAACAAATACATCTTACTTAATTCACTCACTAAAAATTTCTCTATTAACAATCTCTTCACTAATCATTTTTTAACTAACAATTTAATTCAATCTAATTCGTCAAATAAACATGACCCTGTTCTATGTGTTGGTTCAAAAAAAAAAAAAAAAAAAAAATGTTGTTCTATGTGAAAATCTTAAACATCAAAAATGTTTTGTAGCTCAAAAAACTTTTCCCCAAATCCCCCGAATTACTGAAACGACGTCATTTCGATTTTGAATTTTTTTTTTTCTTTTCTCAGAGTTGACTCCATTTGAGCCCTTAATCTCTTCTCTCTCTAGTCACTCTCTCCTTCCAAATCCTCTCATTTCTCTCTACTCACTCTTTCCTTCCAAATCCTCTCATCTCTCTCTACTCACTCTCTCCTGGAGCCTTTAATTTCTTCCAAATCCTCTCATCAGCTACGAGTGGACTCGCATAACAGATCTGGGTGTGGATTCGGCAGTGTCGAATAGCAGAAAAAAAGGTACCGCAAGCAAAGGTAAACCCATAATCGCAAGTGTAAGCTTAATTTAGGGTTTTGGTTTTGGTTTTGGCTTGAATTTGTAAAACATGATTTGTCAATGAATGATTGTTAGGGTTATGATTGTTTGTTAGGGTTTGGGCATTATGGGTTTTGCATTCATTTCTTGATTGGTATGTTGAATGTGTCATTCAGTTGTGTAAAAACATAGTGGAATATTAACAAGGTAAATGCTACTGAAATGTATGAAAATCTGTTAACATTAATGATTGTTAGGGTTATGTTGATTAATGATTGTTAGGGTTATGTTGATTGTTATGTTGAATGTGTAGTCTAATAACATTAATGATTGTTAGGGTTATGCTGATCGTCTAGGTCAGCCATCCAAACTGATAACTTTTGAAAATTAGATTAGTCTAATAAATTACCTTAGAACTGATTGTAAACTAAATTAAGCTTACACTTGATTGTAAGGTTAGGAATGATGGGATTTTAGCATGGTCGCCTCTATGGCTAGCAGGTTTGAGGAGCAATCTTTTTACAAAATGTTGGCAAGAATCTGAGAGAGTTGATTAAGAGATAAAGAGATTAAGAGATTAACCAACCATAGTATACACACAGATTCAGCAAATTTAGATTTCATTTCAACAAGAGCAAACATAGACCCCCAAACATATTTTTTAATTGAAATCATCTACCCACATAGACACAAACATGGATAACCATTCTTCTAATCCCCCACATTCAGATTCAGGTGAGTAAAAAACAAAAAAATTTATAACTTGACGGACCAGATTCAGATTCAGGTGAGTGAAATATTGACGGAGTGGTATTTCGCACCAAATTGACGGACCAGATTCAAATTCAGATTCAAGTGAGTAACCATTCTTCCAACAAAAAAATATAAATTTATCAGAAGAAAAAAAACACAAAAAACGCACTAGGTGGGTAGAGTTTTTCGCTGGTCGACGAACAGCACTGACGGTGGGCAGAGTTTTTCGTTGGTCGTCGATAGTCACCTAGGTCGGTAGTGTCAGCACCAGTCGACCTCGGCGGTGGTCGCTCTCGCCTATTCTTCTTCAACTGGTTCCTCTCCTCTCCTCTCTTTTCTTCTTCTATTTCTCGCGCGTGGTTCCTCTCCTCTCCAATGTTGTTGCAACTGAGCCAAACATTCAAAACTCACCTTTTCCAAATTCGGGGGGGCTCTATTCGAGCTACAAATCGGAGCTGTCTTAAACATAGACCATCAAAAAACAAAAAAGTCACAGGTGGATGGGGATGAACTCGGAGACAGTCAGAATATCCTGATGTGACAACAAAACTTTACTGTTTAATTTATTATCTTTTTTTAGTTTGTGCAATGTGATTTTATTTTTCCTTTTTAATTTCATTTTTCAATTTTCAAATTTATTTTTCAGGCCAATCGTATGTGAGTTTTAGTTGTACTTTTGTTTACAATACATAATGCAAACATGATGATAATTAATGACAAATTGTATTTACTTATAATCATTTAAGATGTTTAGATAGCGGTGTACACGGTCTGGATTGGTTTGGTTTTGAGAAAATCCAAGAACCGAACCGATCCTAACGATTCTGTAATTTTGAGAACTAGACCAGACCATTACACTTGTAAAATCGGACCAGAATCAAATCGAAAAAACGGTTCGGTTTCGATTTGGTTTACGGTTCCAAAAATTTCTATTTACAAGAATAAATTGTTAATATTTACAAAATAATTACTCAAACTAATTACATTTAACTCATGATAAAAACTAATAATATTAAGACATTGCTCAATATTACATATCTATACCATCCTAATATCATTAAAATTATAAAAAACTAATTAATTAAAATAAAACTTGATATTATATATATATATATATCTTTTAAAATTCGGTTTGGTTCGGTTCGAACCGCGGTTTTTTCATAAAATTCATTAAGGGAACCGTTTTTACGGTTCTCATATTTCTTAATCCGAAACCAAACCAATTCTTAATAGAACCGAACCAAACTGTATAATTCAGTCTGGTTCGGTCCGAATTACCGGTTTGAACGGATTTTTGAACAGCCCTATGTTTAGATACTGTAGTGACTACAAATGATGAATTACAAGTAACATAATTTACCAATTTCTCAATGTTTATTAAATCTGAACAAAAAAATTTTGTCGATAAATTTTATTTTAATTCTTTTTCTTATATATATATATATATAAATATTCAAAAAAAAATTCAATTGATCCAATAACATACACTGTCACGTAGACTTTTTCATATTTGGATAATGATAATTTTTAGGATTTGTTTGGGATGTGGGTTGACTTTTTTGATTATTTTAGCCTAGGGCTAAAAAATCTTATTTGTGATAGGCTTTTTGAATTTTTTGTCTTTTGTAAAAGAAGAAACGAAATGATATGGTTTGGATGTGACATTTTATGTTATTAGATTAAAAGGTATATTTTTGTCTTTTTGTGCCTATTTTAACCAAAAAGTCCCATTTTGTGATATGCCAAACGGAAGGTTAATATTTCTTTAGTGATTCACAACCACCCTCACAAGATTAAAAATTGAAAGGCATATTTGATTAACATGAAATAATTGTCTTATCATTATTGTAATTTTTAGCTTTTTAAAAATATTAGGGCTAGACCATATATTATTTACTCATTTAATGATTTTTGTACTTGAATTTTGGATGATTTTGAATGTGAAGAAATTGGATTTAAAATGATATTGGACACTGAATTTATATAATTTGGTTGGTTTATAGCTTCAGTTTTTTCTATATTTTTTTAAAAAAAATTTGATTGCTATAATTTCATATATATATATGGCTTACATGTTATATTTTTCTGTACTATGTGGTTACTACAAGTTATATGATTAAAGTGTCAATAGTTCAAGTGCTTCAGTTTAGAGATTGATTTGCTTTTGAAATTTGTTTTGATAGAAAAGTGATTTTGAGACAAATAAAAATATTATAGAACCCAATTTTTATTAAAAAACTTATATATTTTTTTCAACTAAACAAACCCATTTAAGTCACGTACAGTATTTTGGGAATTTTTTTTAAAATTTATGATATTAAGATTTTATAGTATAAAAAATATCAAATATTTTCATAATGTCTAAAGTCCCTCAACATTGATCTAAAGAAAATTCGATCTAGAAAATTTCTCTAGACAAAACAGAGAAATTTTAGTTCACAGAGAATTTCTCTGGTCGAATTTTCTCTAAATTTCATAGAGAAATTATGATTCAAAGAAACTCTGATTCACAGAGAATTTCTCTGGTCGAATTTTCTTTGGACTTTATAGAGAAATTCTTGTTCACAGAGAATTTCTTTGGTCGAATTTTCTCTAAACTTCACATAGAAATTTTCTCCAAACTAGAGAAATTATTTCCAAATTAGAGAAATTTTCAGAGAAATTTGTCTTATTACATGCAGAGAATTACTATGGAATCAAACCAGAGCAAATTGAAATTTCTCTGAACAAAATTGTTTACTTCTGTAGAATTCTTTCTCTGTGAAACCAAAGAAACACTACTACAAAAATAGTTAAAGATCACACTTGGACAAAAAAAACTATCTCACTTTTATTAGAAGTGTGATAAAAAAAAATTAGATTGATATTTTAATCACACTTAATTTGATTGAGTATGATAATATTTATTTTATATATCACTTTTTAATTAAGTGTGATTATATATATATATTTTTTAATCACACCTTCTAATTAAAGTATGATTATATATATACTACTAAAATAATATTTAATAATATTTATTTTTAATCACACTTTTTAAATAAGTGTGATTATATATATATATATATTTAATTACACTACCTAAATAGTGTGATTGTATAAAACATTTCAATTAAATTTTTATATAAAATATACTATTCTCAAATTCAAGCCTTTATTCTACCCATGAATGAGAGAGGACGACTCTTTCCATTCCCAACAAGATTGAATTCCACAAACACATAGGTCTCTTCTCCTTCTCCTTGCCTTCTGTTTCTGAAATGAAGCCCTATTTCGTTTTCTTCATCATAGCTCCGAACCACCATTGAAGTTACTCACTCAAATTTGTCTTTTGAAATGAAAAACCTCTTGAAATTTCTGGTGAGTTCTTTGTTTTTTATGCCCCTTTTGTGTGTATATAATTATGATTATGATTATTATTAGTGGAATTTTATAGATATAGGTTTTCATTGTGAATGAGGATCTTCGGGTGGTAATGATACGTGTCTGTAAATCAAAGTTGAAATTTTTAAGGTTTTTGTTAATGGTTGGTGGGCTTTACAAGATGTGGGTCTATGTTAGTTGCTTTGTAGAATATGCAACTCCATTGCACTAGTGACTATACATATACATATATATATATATATAAATATATGTATAATATATTTATTTGACACAAACAGAACAATATCTGGGAAAATATTGTTTATATTGCTTCTCTATTTCCTTTAATTTGGTTACAATACTTCATATATAATATGTAATAACCCGACCCTCGTACATGATTCTGGTATATTTTCAGTCTCTAATTTTTCACTTTTAAATGCTTATTGTGAAGTGTTATGTGAAACTGAGCTTAATTAAGTGAATCCTATGTGTAGGGTTGCATATCTGTTTAATAAGAAAAATATCTGTCACAATTGGAATGTTTGAATCAGAAATTGAGGGCCTTAGAGACTTGATAATCCGAAATTTATTTTACATTTGAGATTAGCATGATTTTTAAGTCATAATAAGCATTTTTGTAGAAATTTGATTTGGGATGATTAAACTGGTTGAGTTTTGTCCTTATTCACTTTTTATATAAATATCCATACCCTTTGGACTCTTGACTGGGAATCATTGCAAGGAAATTTCCTGAGAGAGAGAATTTAGAAGAGAAGAGAGTTGAGAGGAAGTTCTTCAAGAAGGAGATTGGGGAAGCTTTGTGGGAATTGTAGAATTTAAACTCAAGGTATGTATTCTTTATTTTGCTAAGCCCCTTGACAATTGATTGAGGGATTTTCTACAATATTCAAGTTGAGATTATAATGGAAATCAAGAGTGTGTATGTATGTTCTTGTTTAATTGTGTTTGTGGTTGTATTGGTAGTCCCAAGTTTGTGATATTGTTCTTCCCCTCTTGATTTTACTTGTGGTGTGGGGTTATTCACACACCTAGATGATGATCTATATGTCTAAGTGGGTAGTTGAGATAAAGTATGATTTAATTATGGAAAGAATGGGTTGTGCATGTGTAATTAGAAATGGTGATCTTAATTACATTTTTGATGCATGTTGTGGTGTTATTAAACCATTATAATACACTAAATTTGCTTAGTTTGAGCCTTACCCTAAGTATATCAAGGGGGGTTTTTATTGAATTTCGGACAGAAATTATGCAGAATCGCCGCACGTGCGGGAGTCATGGCCGCACGTGCGGGAGTCATGGCCACACGTGTGGGAAATGGTAAAATTTGGGACTTCAGCTACTGCATAAAAGGCACATGCGGGCTTTCACCGGCCTTGCGTCGCGGGCTTTCGGCCGCGTCGCGCGTCTGCATACCGCTTTGACTCTCTGGGATGGTTAAAAATAGTATTTGAAAACTTTAAAATGCTTCTTAATTTACTAGACATTATCGAATGAAATGTGAAATTAGGAAGGAAATTGGACTAACGTGTGAGATATGTATGTGTGCAGGACACACTCCGGGAGGGACTATTACTCCACCACAACACTGTGAGTAATAGTACTATAATTGTACATTTACCTACCGTTAATAATTCTTATTCTTAACGCCCTGTATTTTGCAAGTTAATTACGTTAATAGATATGAATGATTGAGAAATCTGCGTACCTTTGTACGACTCTGGAAACTGTAAGTTCCTATGTCTTCGCATGTGAATTGTATGTAAACTATTAATACTGGATCGGTTCCGAGATAAACATAGTTAAAAGTATCTCCGTTATGATAGGAAGTGATCTTTGTTATGGAAAGATGTGAACCATATGCTTAGAGGGATGATTTCTTATGTGATTCTGTGTTTGAGAAGTAATACCGTGAAATTTGTTGACAGAAAAGAATTGGGAAAATAAACTTCACCTACTGGGAACATGACATTTTGAATATTTTATGATGACTCAACAAGATGGATAATCGGATAGAACCTTGGATACCATTAATGATCAATATTAACATTTTGTTACCTGCAAATTAACTTTATTCATGTAAAATGATCAAAGGGAACAAATGTGTACTATGCAACAATACCATCTTCACGTGTCTGGAATCATTCCATTATGGGCCACCGAGTGTGGTCAACTCTGTACAATCTGTGAGTTACGCTTACTTTTTGTTAGTAATTATCAGTAGCACTCTGTTAAACGTAAATTAATTATGTTAACTCATGTGAATGATTGAAAGAATCTGTGTGCCTCCGTATACTTCTGGGACTAGTCTGTTTTACTAATACCCATAAGACCTATTGCTTTTTGGTATGGAACAAAGTGCTGTACGGAACTAAGTGCTGCTATGCGAGTCATCTCTAGAATCCGTGCGAGCCACCTCTTGAGTCTATACATATATGAATGAGGCTTAACGCCGTTCTGTGCAAGTTATGAGGCCTATGGCCGTTCTGTGAAAGTTATGAGACTTAAAGCCTTTCTGTGAAAGTTATGAGGCCTATGGCCATTTTGTATAATCTATTAGTATGAAGCAAAGTGTTGTATGGAACTAAGTGCTGCAATGCGAGTTACCTCTAGAATCCGTACGAGCCACCTCTTGAGTTCATACATGCATGAACAGGGCTGAGGCCGTTCTGCATTCTGGGCTTAATGCCACTCTGTTTAGGGCTTCATGCCACTCTATTTACGAGCTTAAAGCCACTCTGTTTAAGATTGGGCCCAAGGCCATTCTAAAAGTAGTACAGAATCAGATTAACTATATGATCTCTTTATTTATTTATAAATGCATGAATATGTATTACAATTCAAGTTGAGCATTGAATTGTTTATGTGCTATTATTCACTGAGCTTGGCTCACTTTATGTTATGTCTGTTTCTGTAGGCACTAAACCTGGAGGTCAAGCTTAACCCATGGCATCCATTCCCCTTGTGTCAACCTCAGAGTGTCTAGGCACCTAAATGAAGACAGCTCATTTTATGGAGTATGCTAAGCTTTTGGTTTTGTACCCTGATTGTCTGTCTAAGGTTGAAGTGTATATGATCCTTATTCCTTTCAATGTCTTTATTATACGCCCAATCTCGAGGGCTGGGTTTGTATATGTATATGTACATAACTAGATTCTCAGATGCATGTCACTATATGTTTATTTGCCTTATGTTTTGTTTGTGATCCTGGCATAGTAGTGATAGCTCAATGGATGTTTTGTATATTTTATATATATAATGCTTCCGTTCAGGCCCCATATCTTATGTACATCGAGTTAAGTGTCCATTTCTGAAGTAGTCATGCCCAAAACTTTTAGGGGCGGGTTTGGGGTGTGACATAATATGATTGGCTCTTGGCACTACTACACTGATTGGCCAATCACTGATGGTTGCCTTGAAGTTTCCAAATGTTACTTGGATTGTAAAATGTGCAATGTGTTATTAACATATAATGCACATTGGAGCTATTTTTAGCCCAAGCACATTCTGCAGCAGAGTGTTTAAAGAAATCTGACATGGTATATACCGAATTCCTAACTTGAATAACAAAATTTAACATGTGTATATTGGAAAAATGATATACTTTTCTTTTATGAAGTAATTTGCTGATTAGCTAGAGTCCAAGTTGGTTTCTCTATTCATTTCATTCCTTTTGACTTGCTTGGTATTTTGAAGCATTGCTTATTAGCAGAAATCCTTAATCTCCATAGTGATGTGGTTGTTTAATATTCTCTTTTGAGCCGAAATTAGACAATATCTCCTAGAGAAAGCACGCCTATCCAGTTTTTTTCTTTTATTATATTTTCTTCTCTTATTGAAATTCTTATTCTTCTCAATTTCTCTCATAATTGGCTTTTCTCTTCCCATCTAGATAACAAGCTTAATAGATGGTGTTGTTTTAATAATATTCCTTTCTCAAATGAAATTGGAATTTATCGTTTGTTTCTTTCCATTCACTCGAATCTCTTCTGTTTCATCAATTTTGTCTATGAGCTAGGGCCTAAGTTCAGTCCCAGAGGTGTAGTCGATGGACAACATGTGGATATAATGTCTATATATGTTGTAATGTTACATATATTGGGATTGTAATATAATGTATCTACTTGCAGATTAGACAACCCTAGCAATGTTAGTACAGTACTAGACATGCTTATATTTTAAATCCAATTTTCAATGCAATTTCAATGAGACAAATATCCTTCTTCCTGAACCTAAATACTGGATTGCTTAGGAATTTATTTCATATATTACATTAATCAAATGATAAATTACATTTGAATTTCAAGCTTCACAAGGTTGAAATACACTTTTGCTTTTAGAAAACGGGTCGTACCTAGTGCATAAGTCTGCTGCTTACAATGGAGTCTGAGAGAGGTAGTAGATAGACAGTGTAGACGTCCCCGAACGCCCCGGGAGGGTTAAGTCCCGCTCCGTTCGTATCGGGTTTACTATAGTTCGGACTCGATTGTCACGGTTCTAAATCTGAACCAAAGAGTCCAAATCCGGCAAATCGTTTTGAAGAAAACAGATTTTGAAAAGTAGTGCCAAACATGGACTGCTTTGCCAGATTACAGAGTCGCCACCTAAATATTTAAAATGGGAAATTTAGGAAACCCTGACTCAGTGCCGAAGGCCACGTGTCCGTCATTACCAAAGTGGTCTTGGCTTGGGAGCTTGGTACGATCGGGAAAGGTCACTATGAGCACTTTCGCCTATCCAAGACCGCCTCTACTAACCGTGATATCGATTTTGAAAACATTACATGCTCTTATTCCGATTTATTAGCCTAGAATTACTATGTTATCTTGCAAACAAACAAGTATAGACTAGATTGCCTAATTTGGAAATAAATATTGCATATCCGCTTGTTTTGAAAACAGCTTTGAAATTGCTACTCAAGTAGGCTAAAATACATTTCAACGAGTTATTCCAACTCAAGCAATCCAACCTTCACCTGAGACATTCAAATAGTTTATCTCACATAAGCATCTAGCGCATGGTAAGCATCGTCATGGCAACATTCACACGCATGTGGTATGCTAAAGCATAAAATACTTACATCGTACTCCGTGCCAAAACAATAAACTAGTTAGCAAACATGCATGTCCTAGTTCATGTTAAGTGGCTAATGCAACACAAGCAAGGATGCAATTTAGAATAGGCTCGGCTAACCCTAAACATGGCACATGAAATGCAGCAACTACCACGTATTCAATTTGGAATTGAAAGTACGATGCAGTTTGCATGATGTGCCGAGCCCGATGCATGTAAACAAATGCATGAATGCACGCATGCGATAGCATAAGGTATGCTAAAATAAGTATGCCCTAATCTACCATCGAAAGCGGGTAAATAAAAGGGAGAAAGAAATGGGGGTTGGAAGACATACACCCACTCACCCACACTTATTACAGATTCGCCCTCGCTCGGAGGGACCAAAAGAATAATACAAATTAATTAACTACGCAAGCTAATTAAATATTACAAATTAATTAAATTAACAAAATAATTAATCTAAGAAAAACAGTAAACTGCCTCGGGGCAAGGGCCCAATGCATGCACACTCGGATTCCGCTCGGAATTGCACTGCCATGCCTAGCCTGCCTCTGTTTTCCCTGCTTTGTTCCTCTGAAATCTGCCAAAGTCTCAAGGATGCCTCTCTGGACACTGGTGAATCCCACCGTCTGGAGGAAATGACCACCGGCACTAGGATGTAGCCATCGGCACAAAATATATTTACCGGCCATTGATTGACTGCCGGTCGGCACTAAATACTGCCGGCCGGCAATGAATTCCTGCAGAACCTGTAACTCACAGCAGCAGAGGGCAAAACTTGCATGGCAGCTCAATTCAAGCAATGTATGCACCAAACACATTCCTTATCATGTTTGTGACTCAAAGGAGGATGTGCCTCGATTCTCGGGCCACCAATCGCGCATTTCCATGCATGATGGCCAAAGAGTCAAGTGTGCATTTTAATATCAAATGTAATGCACACCAAACATACAAGGGACCCAACCTCAATCATGGTTGATCAAGAGGCAAGGCAATGCACAACAATGCACATGCAACCTAAGCATGCAAGCTAACATACAAACATGCAATGCAACTACATGGCATACACAACGCTAACAACATAACATGCACAACGCATTGAAACATGGCATACACAATGCAACATGGACTTACACCAACACAAGTGGGCCTCTGCCACACTCACATAGGAGGCCATCGGATAAAAATGGAGTGCCTCGAAATGCGTGCACACGGGCACGCAAACCGAGGCAATGGCATACGGAATGCAATGAGATCAAAATGGCGTACAGGATGCAAAATGGACTTATACAAACATGAGTGAGCCTCAACCACACTCACATAAGAAGCCGATGGATGAAAATGGAGTGCCTCGAAATGCGTGCACACGGGTACGCAAACCGAGGCAATGGCATTAAGGCATGAAATGTCATAGAAAGTGATATGCAAACATGCCAATGGAATTTCAGCACTGAAATATGGGGGGAAACAGTCCCGAAAGATGGCGAAATGACACCAAATGCGAGGAATGGTCCCGAAATGCGAATTTAGGCACCCGAAATGGCCTATAGCTATGCAAAGCATGCACAATACGGACATGGAATGTAAATACAGATGCTAGGCAGTCCCTAAACTATCATTTTTCCAGTACAAAGCATGGCCAAACAACAATCACAAGTATGGAAAAAATAGCATGCAAAAATGGGGGAAAAGAGGGGAACAATGAAGCAGATGGTATACGCAATGCTCAAACTGAAAAATACAGTTCTACAACATTGAAGAGGGACCAAAAATATGAACATTTACAGCTTATGAAAACCCCCAAAACAGTATGTAGATATGCTCAACATAGCAAGCAAAATATGAGCCAAAAGAGGGCTATAAAGAGAGGTACACCAAGAATTCACCAAAAAGCCTTGGATCCTTAACAAAAGATGACAAGAAGGCCAAAATGTGACTCTTTCCAGACCTGATCATGGCCAAAAACAGAAGCAAAATAGGCCTAACGAAGCATGCAAAATGAGGGCCAAAGAGGGGTATAATGACAAGTATAACATGGAGACCCCCAATGAAGTTTATCCCTTCTAAAAATTTGTAGAGGGACATAAAATAAGCCTACTCAAAGTTCATGACATGCTCCAAAACAGATCGCACAGAGGCTAAACAGATCATGCAAATTTACGGTAAATATGAGAGATTATGAAACAAGTGCATGATAGAGAGGCCAAATAGGGTTGATCCCTTCTTCAATGTTGAAGAGGGGCTCAAAATAGGCCCACTCACACTTTATATCAGGCTCAGAAATAGATCACACATGAGCTAGAAAAATCATGCAAGATATTGACATACAAAATGATATTGAAGCAAGTGCATCATAGAGGGCTCAAACAGGGTTGAGCCCTTAAACAAACATGTAGAATAGCTCAAAATAAGGCCCCTTTCAGTTGGGGCAGGAGTCTAAAACAGCGAGCAAGTAGGGTAGAGGAATGGTGCAAAAAAAGTGCCAAAAGAGGATGATTGATACTTACCCTTGAAGATCACACTCTTGTTGCTTCTTGGCTCAAGTTTGCTGCTCCTAAGCCTCTGAAAAAAACCTCCCTTGCTGCTGGAAATGGAGTGGTGATGGTTGTGCTTGGTAGTGATGAAGAAAAGGCCCAAGAATTTGAGAGGTTTTGAAGAGAGAGAGGGATGTTTTAGAGTGAGAAGCTCCCAAGATTTTCTTTTTTTGTTCTCACCCTCTCCATATGAGATATATGGCTCCATATATATCAAAACAAGAGCTTTTGGTCGAAATATCCCAATTGAAAATATCTTCCACAGTGTATTGATAAATATCTGTCAAAAATCTGAGTTCTGGGCACTTTTGGCCGGCCGGCAATCTTTTGTGCCAGTCGGCAATATTTTGTGCCGGTAGGCAGCCGGTAAGGTCAAAAAGTGCTGGTGGAATTCCAGATTGAAGCCCCAGAAGTTAGCTTTCCAATGGTGCAAACCTTGCATTAAAATTCCTTCTGTAGAAAAAGTTATGCCAGTTTCCGTAAAGCCGCGCAGATTCGGTCCAACCGGACTTCAACCAACCATATCTCCTCCCCCCGGATTTGGACTTAGGAGATTCTTGAGTGCAAAATGAAGCCCCGGAAGTAAGGTTTCCAATGGTGGTGGCCCCATATTTTGATTCCTCTTGTACAAAGAGTTACGCCCGTTTCGGGGAAGCCGTGCAGACTTTTCTCCTTCCCGGATTCATGCTGAACCACTCCCAAACTAGTTTTCTCCCCTCTTCTCCTCTTTTCTTCAACTTCAAACCCCTAAGTAAGGTATTTTGAAAGATTTTTCAAAGATTTCATCTCTCTTTCATTCATCTCCCCTTTGTCCTTGCTCGGTTTACCAAAAAGCGCAATATTTACCGAAATGCGAGCGTCGGAACATCGTGGGAATTTTATTTCAAAAATATTTTGAAAGAGAGGGTTTTAAGGTATAAAAACCATCAAAGATAATTTTGGTCCACAATGGGGTATGAAGTTGAGATTTGCCTCTCTCTTTCGAAGAAATCGAACACATGCCTTTGCACACCTTTCTCCAACAAGTAAACCATCAAGAGTGCCCAAGTCTTGAGGCGATCAAAAATGGGTGTCTCTGTTGCCCTCTTTGTGAGAACTTCGAAAGTCATAACAATGATGGGAGTGAATGTCAAAGCCAACGACCTATTTTTGACAAGGCCAAGACTTGGACACAACAAAACATCGATAAGTAAATGGTTGTGCCCAAGTCGCCTCGTATCCTTGCAAGGAATCAAACCAAAGATAGTTCGAGGCGGGATCACGGGACTTATACGCTTCTGTGGCCGGTTTGAAAATTGGACTTATACGCTCTGTGGCCGGTTTGAAAATTGGACTTATACGCTTCTGTGGGTTTGAAAATTCAGGGTTTATGCAAAAACACAGTGTGCACAAGACAATGTGATGCAGAGTGAGTGCACAAAACAATGCTAAGGAGATGCACAAAACAGTGCGGAACAGGTTGGAATGCACAAGACAGTGCTAACAAGATGCACAAGACAGGGCAATGCAAGAGTGAATGCACAAAACAGTGCTATACAGGTGCACAAGACAGTGCGATGAGGCATAGATGCACAAAAGCGGTCGCGATGCGCAAAATAAGCGAATGAAATGTCATGCACTAACAAGTGCAGGTAAGGTGCGCAAGATAGCGCGATAAAATGCACGTGCAATGCAAGTAAAATGCACAAAATAGTGCGATGCGCAAAATAACGCGAATGAAACAATGTAATGCACAAATCGGTCGCGATCGCAAGAAAGCGAAAGTAAGTAAATTGCATGTAAACGGCGACACGCTAAACAAATGTAATGGAATGCACAAGAGTGCGAGTGAGATATAGCATGTAAGTGCACAAGATAGTGCGATCGCAAGAAAGCGCGAGTGCACAAGACGAGGCGATGGAGGTGCAAGATAAGCGTGATGATGCGATGCACAAAAGCGGTGCGATTGAGTGCACAAGGCGGTGCGATGCGCCAAAATAGCGCGATTGAATGGATGCAAATGCAAGTAAGGTGCACAAAACAGCGCAATGCACAAAATAGCGCGAGTGATGAACTGCACAAAATAGTGCGATGCAAAATAAGCGAATGAGATGTAATGCAAAATGCAGTGAGATGCACAAAATAGCGCGATGCGCAAAATAGCGCGAATGAAATGTAATGCACAAGACAGTGCGATGGAGGTGCGCAAGATAGCGCGATGATGTGATGCACAAAACAGTGCGATAGAGGTGCGCAAAATAGCGCGATGATGTGATGCACAAAACAGTGCGATACGCTAAACAGCGCGAATGATTTTGTAATGCGCTAAACAGTGTGATACGCTAAACAGCGTGAGTGATTTGAAATGCACTAGACAGTGCGATACGCTAAACAGCGCGAGTGATTTGAAATGCACTAGATAGTGCGATACGCTAAACAGCGCGAGTGAGATACAACCACAAGGTGCACATGACAGTGCAAGTGAGATACAAAGTGTAAGTGCACAAGATAGTGCGAGTGAGATAAAATGCACAACAAAGTGCGATAAAATGCATCTTCTATGCAAGTATGGGGGCATTTTCTATGCAAGAGATACGGGCATTTTCTATGCAAGTATGGAAGCACAATTTATGCAATATTGAAAGCAAGCATATTCTATGCAAGAATCATAATGATGTGCGGCATGCATGCAACAACAGTGTATATGAAAGTTCATATTCTATGCAATAGAGGAGCATCAAATGTGTACTCTGGTGTCTCTGATTTACTTCCCAGAGGGTTTTGCAACACACTCAGTTCGAAAAGGGTACACCCTGTTCATATCGGCAAGAGATAACATCTGCTGCTGCTGCTTTAATTGCCGTTCTGACTTGAAGCAGGCTTACACTTGAGGTAGAGGTGCACTCATACTTCGATAGCATTGACAAGGCCTGAAGAGGTACATCTGGAGTACAATCACGGAATTTGCTGAAGGCGAAACACACTCAGATGCTTCAATTTTCCCTCTTTTCTTTTGCTTGGCAGCCCGGAACCATTATAGCTTTAGATAGGTCCTGGTTCTATTGTTCTCACACGACCTGGGTTGAATCCTGCAGTTTTTGAAAGAACAAATTCCTTTTTGCACAAATGTGGAGAATGGCACAGCACTCTGAGCACACAACAAATCATTTTTGAAATTGAGAAAATGAGTTCTCGACCGGATATTGAGCCTACAACTGAACACAGCAAAGACGACCTAACAACGGAAAATAAAGGTAAACAACGTAAACACATCTATTGACACTCGAAACGACTCAAAACAAGAATCAAGACAGACAAAACAAAACACAAGACTCAAATGTGCACAGGGAGCCTGTTTCACCGGGTATTATTTCCCACCATTTCTCATTTGTGATTCTCACATCACTCGGCCCTCAAGCTCTGTTTTTCTAAAAAAGCCCTTTTCCTCACTTTTTCTCTCATCACACATCTCTCTATTCTTTAATCTCTCATTTTTTATCCCTCCCCTGGGTGGTTAATGGATAAACAGGAAATTACGGGTTCTTGCCCCTAGCATTCTGCTAGATTCTTTTCTTGTTCACAACAGTGAGTTTCTTCCACAGGGGGGCCGCGTTATAATTGGGTGTATAGCGAATCTGCGGCTGACATCGTCGGACGATGCTTTCTGGGAGTTTGGACATGGTTCTGTCGGATGATGGAGTGGAATATCTTGCCCCGATCCGGTTTGTGCCGCACTTGGCGATACCTCGTTGCTTGGAGGATGAGAGAGCTTTGACCATTTCTTTGTTGACTTGATTATGCCCTCTTCGCGGTAGAGTGCCTTTCTTGGCAAGTATGTTGAAAATGGGGAAAACAGAAGCTGACTCAGCTGCCCCTAGTTCATTATTTCGACCATTTTTGTTTTAAAACAATTTTGACCAACATGAAAGTTAGATTAACATGCTTATTCGATTTTTGATTTGAAATCATGCAAGTCAGGCTATGAGCACTGAAAATTTTCCTTTTTTTTTTGGGTCCAAGAAAATGATCCAGTTTTGAAAAAAAAAAAAAAAAAAATGGAATGATTTTTGAGAGAATAGTCAACCTCAGTAAAAATTCTCAAAAACTGTTTTTGCAAACGGCCACCGCTCAACAAGCAGGGAACCAACTCTTTGAGATGCACAACCTGGGACCCGTAGCAATGGAAAATTGCCCCTTGTCTGAAGGACACTGCATGGCAACGGAAAGTTGCCCCTTGTCTAAATGGCACCGCAGCGTATTGAAATCAATCCTTCAGAGCGACGATCACAACCGAACTCTCGGATACAGAGAAGGCAAAGATGATCAAAACCATTTCATGGACACAACTGAATTTGAAGTGTTTTAGGGCTGGACTTCAGAATGAAGTTGCCTACGTATCCCAAAGATGGGAATCAAGCCTTACATAGTTCGGGGGTTAAGGTACACTCGGGTATTTAACCTCTCCTTTTTATGCTCTAACTTTTGCCAAGGCGGCTATTACAGGTTTTCGACCTTGCGAGCTTTTTTCTTCTTTCCTTTCTTTTTTCTTTTCCATTCTTTTCGTTCCTTTTTCTTCTTCTTTTTTTGCATTTTTCTTTTCTTTTCTTTTTGCATTTTTGTATCTTTGAATTTTTTCTCTTTTTTCTTTTTTCATTCTTTTCTTTACTCTAACTTTTGCCTGGGTCGCCCTTCCGGGTTTTCGGCCCAGCGAGCCTCTCAAAGGGTAAAAGTATAACAAGTCTATGCCAAATGGTTTTGAGATTGAAGCCCTCTGTATCCAGGAGAGTGGCTGTTGTATTGATTTGTAGAAGGATCCACCTTTGGCTCTTCGAGCACACCGGATATTTTTTGCCCCTAGTTCAAAGGGTACTTCTGTTCTAGCTTTGCAAGCTTCTTCTGATCTTCCTGATCCGACCTTCTTGCCTCTAATTCATGGGCTGCTTTGAATCTGGCCACACAGGCCTCACATTGTGGTTGACCGTTGAACATTCTGAATGCAAGTTCAAGGTTTGAAGGCAAGGACTCAAGTCTCGAGGCTGAGAGCGATCCTAAGCTGCACAATCTCAAGAGCGATTCCACACATGTCTTCGCAGGATCGTGCAAAACATTTTTTGAAAAATTTTAAGAAAGCGACAAATTGCTCGCGCTGAAGACAGTGTAGGACCAATCTGGATCAAAGCTAGGGTCCTTCTCAGTACTCACACTAACAAGCATGATTTTATTCATTAAGGGCTTAGCATGCCTTTCTTCCTCTCAAGTTGATCAATTTTTGCAAAACCCAAGGAATTCCTTCCTCTTTGTTTTTACCACAGTGTTCAAAAAGTTTTGAAAAACTCAAGTCATTACAACGACTTCAAGGCAGAAAAGACAAAGTTCTTAGTCAAATCACGCCATCTCATTTAGAATTTCGCACAACTGCACACACGATGAAGCAAACACAAGAGTGTGAAAATCATCGCTATTCCATTCAGATCTGTTGCCATAACTGGCTCCAAGGCAGAAACAGACTCGAAAGGAAGCAAAAAGACAAACTCAAAACAAGCAAGTGATGTCTGAGGTAACACCCCCGAAATCACCCGACTCTTAACAAAACAGGACTGACTCGGTACAACAAGACAGACCCTGACCGACTTAGTATGAAAAGACTGACTCAATACAAAATGAAAAATGACCCAATACCTAAGTCGAAAGCAAAATTAAAGATTTGTACATTGCTCAAAATAGTGCATGCCGCCCACCACATCTGTAAATCAATGCCGCCCTTGGTGGTTCATCTCGATCACATCACATTATCCCCACAAGTTCATTGATCAAGTCGATAGACTTTCTTTGAGTTGGTGCGACGATGACCTTATTGTCAATCGAGATCTTGTATTTCGTGGCAAAGACGGAAACAACTATCGCGACATGGCCGACTCTGGATGAAAGGCACAATACTTGGCGGATCATGGGAGGAGGAAGTTTATCTGGCGATGGTCGCGGCTCAGGGTTTCAGTACCTTTTTAATCGGGACCCTCAAGGTCAGCTGATAGAGACATGTCTGATGGTGCGAACACCCTCTGGCCTCGGGGTGGGTATTTTGGGGTTTGTGGCTTTTCTTTGGATGCACCGACAAAGGATTGACAGTCTTGGTTGGGTTTCTTTGGTCTCTTCCGTCTGAGGGCTAGAGTTGAAAGGAACATTCCTGGTATAAAGGCCCTTCTCCCGGCTCACCCCTTGATTCAAACTGCCCCGAACTTGAGTGGCGAAAGTGTCATCCATAGCCTCTATAACAACCGCAAGGACCTGTTCTTTGTTCAGTCCTTCAGCTTTCAAAGCCTCAACATCCCACCGAAGGTGTTCATGGGGACTAATGCTTGCCCCTACCTTGTTCTTATCACCTGCCTCTATTTTGCCAAGGGCTTGGCCTTCTTCCAATGCAGCCTGTTCCAAGGTTGGGGAGCCTTTAGACATGAACTCCCTGGTACGTGATGTGGTCGATGATGGGGCCAAAACTCTGAAGGCCAGATCTGCCACAGTTCTTTGAAGATCTTCGATCATTCTCATCAGCTCAGAAGTAGTGGGTTCATGGGTTTGAGATGATTGGGGTTCAGATGCATCCATCATACATAAGTCCAGGCTCTCTGGAATGAACACCGCAGGCTTGGGCAGATGAAATTTGGGTGATGTATATCTTTGAGGTCGTAAGGGACGGCCAATGTGTGGATTAGATTGAGATGTGGATGAGGTATTTGGTCATTGGGGTCCGAAGGTGAAGCTATCGTTTGGTTGTCAATGAGATTTTGGATCTCATGACATGGCGGTAACAACGATCGGTGCCATGACCATCTTGATGGTACACCTGACTTGGAAGGGTTATGTCTAGCTGGGAGTGGGTCAGGAAGAGGTTGAGGATCGAGGGGTTTGAGATGCCCTCTTTCCATCAAGACTTTTAGTGCGCTAGTCAAGCTCATATAGAGGGGGGTGAAAGTTCTGCCCTGAGCTCGGGTTGGGCCGGCTGGTTCTAGGCTTGGTTTGGCAAAATGGTTGGTTGTGGTAACTGTATTGATTTCTGTGGGTTTGGGAATAGGGTTACTACGAGCATTGGTATTCCCTGAAATCACCCTCCTTGTCGGTTCACTTGTTCTGGGAATGATCCCACTGTTGAACGCATTCTCGACCTGAACCCCCAGTTCATGTAAACTTTTGAAAGTGAATAGCGGAGCGACTATCAACTTTTGCAACATATCATGCTCGAGGTTTCGCACCATCATCTGCACTTGATCCCTCTTAGAAGGATGATGCTCTGTCATCTGTGCTGCCTTTGCTCTCCACCTCGCGACAAATTCCACAAAAGGCTCTTTTGGGTTTTGGCGGGTTGTTTCAAGCTCTTGGATGGTCATTTCAACTCGGGTATTGTAGGAATACTGATTGACAAAGGCCTCAGCCAATTCTTCCCAGTTTTGCTTTACTTTGTCCTCCAACTTAGCGTACCAAGTGGCTGCTACACCTGACAGGGTTCTTCCATACAGAGAGAGTTTTTGTGGCTTAGTCAGACCCATCGGCTTCAAGACATCCAAGAAAAGCCGAATATGTACCATTGGATCTCCAGACCCATCGAAACGGTCAATATATGGCATTTTGAATCTGTCTGGGAGCCGTACGGCAGACTCATTATGCCCATCCTCAATGTCGGGAATGGAATTAAGGCCCTGTGCCTTTTTGAATTGCTTCTCAAGGTTTGCAATTTTCACTACAGTCGAATTGAACTCATCAACATAAAAGGGTTGAGGCCTCTCAGTAGGCTGCACCAGAGGTCTGACAACTCGGGTTTGAGTCAATCTTTCTCGAGGATTCAGACACTGCAAATCTTCGGCTGGAGGAAGTGGGTCAAAGTTCGGCTGGGGTCCCAAAGCTGGATGTGAGGCAGATGCCCCAGGCGGGCGCTGCGTTTCAATACTGGTCTCAGCCTGCATGGCAGTTCCCTGATTTAACGCTGCTATCACGGCCACAAATTCTTCCGAACCCTTTGCCATCACTGGTCTGCTGATGATGTGACTGGTGACTGTCAGATCAGATGAACCGGTGAGCCCTAACTGGCCTTTCTTTGCCTTGTCTCAGCGAAAGAACACTGGTTGCCCTTGAACTGAGTCTCTAACCTGACAAAGTCTATCAGTACAAATCCAATGTACCCGGGAGATAGTGGAGCCTTCTGAAGCTATGGTTCCAAGACTACCTTGCAAAAGGGAAAACAGACAGCATCTCAGTTCAACTTCACCAAAACAGATCTGAGAGGTGAACGATCAGATTCCATTATTGATCATCGTTCCCAAATCATTGCCCCAAATCAATATGATACCCGAGATATAATCGATTCTCAAAATATCGACATCGGGTGCCTTGCAGTCGATACCTGACCAAGAACTGGTATATGCATTCCCTGTAGAGATACACTCTAAAAGCACATAGCATGTAAAAGAGAGCCAAAACACCCCTATGCTGGGGTAGGGTTTCCCTGTCCTATTTTGTCAGGAGCTAGGGTTTCACTACGCACGCAGCAGTTTCAAACAACCTATGATCGGGTGAGCAACCTGTCTTAGCTTGGAATGGTCACTACGGATTTTGATATGCACCAGGTCGAATGGTCAAAAAGGGTGCCCCAGTAAAAACCGGGGTTTGTGTTCCCATGCTGTCAGAGCCCATAACCGGTTAGCCTTATGGTCATGCCTTGACAAGACAAGCCTCCGGAAAACCGTTCAGGAATGGCAGATGGCAAACACTGTGTTCTAGGCGCACCAATGCACATGCAATGCAAAGAAACACATAAGCGTAGTCAAAACAGGATATCACGAGTTCGAGTCAAGCTCTCTAAACTCCCAATGAAGTCGCCAGTAGAGCGTCCCCGACGCCCGGGAGGGTTAAGTCCACTCCGTCAAATGTCGGGTTTACTACGATTTGGACTCGATTGTCACGCGGTTCTCATCTGAACCAAAGAGTCCAAATCCGCAAATTGTTTTGAAGAAAAGATTTTGAAAAAGTAGTGCCAAACATGGATCGCTTTGCGGACATGAGTCGCCACCTAAATATTTAAAATGGAAATTTAGGAAACCACGACTCAAGTCAAGGCCACGTGTCCGTCATTACCAAAGTGGTCTTGGCTCGGGAGCTTGGGTACGATCGGGGAAGGTCAGCTATGAGCACCCCCTTTCGCCCGGTCCGAAGACCGGCCTCTACTAACCGTGATATCTGATTTTGAAAACATTACATGCTCTTATTCCGATTTATTAGCCTAGAATTACTATGTTATGCACGCAGCAAACAAGTATAGACTAGATTGCCTAATTTGGAAATAAACATTGCATACCCGTTTGTTTTGAAAACAGTTTGAAATTGCTACTCGCAAGTAGGCTAAAATACGGATTTCAACGAGTTATTCCAACTCAAGCAATCCAACCTTCACCTACAGGCATTCAAACAGTTTATCTCACATAAGCATCTAGCCGCATGGTAAGCATACTGTCATGGCAACATTCATACGCATGTGGTATGCTAAAGCATAAAATACTTACATCGTACTCCATGCCAAAACAATAAACTAGTTAGCAAACATGCATGTCCTAGTTCATGTTAAGTGGCTAATGCAACACAAGCAAGGATGCAATTTAGAATAGGCTCGGCTAACCCTAAACATGGCACATGAAATGCAGCAACTACCACGTATTCAATTTGGAATTGAAAGTACGATGCAGTTTGCATGATGTGCCGAGCCCGAAGCATGTAAACAAATGCATGAATGTACGCATGCGATAGCATAAGGTATGCTAAAATAAGTATGCCCTAATCTACCATCGAAAGCGGGTAAATAAAAGGGAGAAAGAAATGGGGGTTGGAAGACATGCACACCACTCACACACACCTATTACAGCCCTCGCGGAGGGACCAAAAGAATAATACAAATTAATTAACTACATAAGCTAATTAAATATTACAAATTAATTAAATTAACAAAATAATTAATCTAAGAAAACAAGAAACCGCCTCGGGCGAGGCCCAATGCATGCACACTCGATTTCGCTCGAATTGCCTTTGCCAAGCCTGCCTCTGTTTTCCTGCTTTGTTCCTGAAATCGCCAAAGTCTCAAGGATGCCTCTCTGGACACTGGTGAATCCCACCATCTGGAGGAAATGACCACCTGCATTAGGATGTAGCCATCGGCACAAAATATATTTAGCGGCCATTGATTGACTGCCCGTCGGCACTAAATAATGCCGGCCGCGAATGAATTCCTGCAGAACCTGCAACTCACAGCAGCAGAGGGCAAAACTTGCATGGCAGCTCAATTCAAGCAATGTATGTACCAAACACATTCCTTATCATGTTTGTGACTCAAAGGAGGATGTGCCTCGATTCTCGAGCCACCAATCGCGCATTTCCATGCATGATGGCCAAAGAGTCAAGTGTGCATTTTAATATCAAATGTAATGCATACCAAACATACAAGGGACCCAACCTCAATCATGGTTGATCAAGAGGCAAGGCAATGCACAACAATGCACATGCAACCTAAGCATGCAAGCTAACATACAAACATGCAATGCAACTACATGGCATACACAACGCTAACAACATAACATGCACAACGCATTGAAACATGGCATACACAATGCAACATGGACTTACACCAACACAAGTGGGCCTCTGCCACACTCACATAGGAGGCCATCGGATAAAAATGGAGTGCCTCGAAATGCGTGCACACTGCACGCATAACCGAGGCAATGGCATACAATGCAATGAGACCAAAATGGGCATGAGGATGCAAAATGGACTTATACAAACATGAGTGAGCCTCAACCACACTCACATAAGAAGCCGATGGATGAAAATGGAGTGCCTCGAAATCGTGCTGCAGACGCATAAAACCGAGGTAATGGCATTAAGGCATGAAATGTCATAGAAAGTGATATGCAAACATGCCAATGGAATTTCAGCACTGAAATATGGGGGGAAACAGTCCCGAAAGATGGCGAAATGACACCAAATGCGAGGAATGGTCCCGAAATGCGAATTTAGGCACCCGAAATGGCCTATAGCTATGCAAAGCATGCACAATACGGACATGGAATGTAAATACAGATGCTAGGAAGTCCCTAAACTATCATTTTTCCAGTACAAAGCATGGCCAAACAACAATCACAAGTATGGAAAAAATAGCATGCAAAAATGGGGAAAAGGGGAACAATGAAGCGGATGGTATACGCAATGCTCAAACTGAAAAATACAGTTCTACAACATTGAAGAGGGACCAAAAATATGAACATTTACAGCTTATGAAAACCCCCAAAACAGTATGTAGATATGCTCAACATAGCAAGCAAAATATGAGCCAAAAGAGGGCTATAAAGAGAGGTACACCAAGAATTCACCAAAAAGCCTTGGATCCTTAACAAAAGATGACAAGAAGGCCAAAATGTGACTCTTTCCAGACCTGATCATGGCCGAAAACAGAAGAAAAATAGACCTAACAAAGCATGCAAAATGAGGGCCAAAGAGGGGTATAATGACAAGTATAACATGGAGACCCCCAATGAAGTTTATCCCTTCTAAAATTTTGTAGAGGGACATAAAATAAGCCTACTCACAGTTCATGACATGCTCCAAAACAGATCGCACAGAGGCTAAACAGATCATGCAAATTTACGGTAAATATGAGAGATTATGAAACAAGTGCATGATAGAGAGGCCAAATAGGGTTGATCCCTTCTTCAATGTTGAAGAGGGGCTCAAAATAGGCCCACTCACACTTTATATCAGGCTCAGAAATAGATCACACATGAGCTAGAAAAATCATGCAAGATATTGACATACAAAATGATAGTGAAGCAAGTGCATCATAGAGGGCTCAAACAGGGTTGAGCCCTTAAACAAACATGTAGAATAGCTCAAAATAAGGCCCCTTTCAGTTGGGGCAGGAGTCTAAAACAGCGAGCAAGTAGGGTAGAGGAATGGTGCAAAAAAAGTGCCAAAAGAGGATGATTGATACTTACCCTTGAAGATCACACTCTTGTTGCTTCTTGGCTCAAGTTTGCTGCTCCTAAGCCTCTGAAAAAAACCTCCCTTGCTGCTGGAAATGGAGTGGTGATGGTTGTGCTTGGTAGTGATGAAGAAAAGGCCCAAGAATTTGAGAGGTTTTGAAGAGAGAGAGGGATGTTTTAGAGTGAGAAGCTCCCAAGATTTTCTTTTTTTGTTCTCACCCTCTCCATATGAGATATATGGCTCCATATATATCAAAACAAGAGCTTTTGGTCGAAATATCCCAATTGAAAATATCTTCCACAGTGTATTGATAAATATCTGTCAAAAATCTGAGTTCTGGGCACTTTTGGCCGGCCGGCAATCTTTTGTGCCGGTCGGCAATATTTTGTGCCGGTAGGCAGCCGGTACGGTCTAAAAGTGCTCGTGGAATTCCAGATTGAAGCCCCAGAAGTTAGCTTTCCAATGGTACAAACCTTGCATTAAAATTCCTTCTGTAGAAAAAGTTATGCCAGTTTCCGTAAAGCCGCGCAGATTCGGTCCAACCGGACTTCAACCAACCATATCTCCTCCCCCCGGATTTGGACTTAGGAGATTCTTGAGTGCAAAATGAAGCCCCGGAAGTAAGGTTTCCAATGGTGGTGGCCCCATATTTTGATTCCTCTTGTACAAAGAGTTACGCCCGTTTCGGGGAAGCCGTGCAGACTTTTCTCCTTCCCGAATTCATCTTTGAACCACTCCCAAACTAGTTTTCTCCCCTCTTCTCCTCTTTTCTTCAACTTCAAACCCCTAAGTAAGGTATTTTGAAAGATTTTTCAAAGATTTCATCTCTCTTTCATTCATCTCCCCTTTGTCCTTGCTCGGTTTACCAAAAAGCGCAATATTTACCGAAATGCGAGCGTCGGAACATCGTGGGAATTTTATTTCAAAAATATTTTGAAAGAGAGGGTTTTAAGGTATAAAAACCATCAAAGATAATTTTGGTCCACAATGGGGTATGAAGTTGAGATTTGCCTCTCTCTTTGCCGAAGAAACTGAACCTGTGCACTGCACACCTTTCTCCAACAAGTAAACCATCAGTAGTGCCCAAGTCTTGAGGGCAGTCAAAAATGGGGTGTCTACAGTTGCCCCTCTTTGACAGAACTCGAAAGTCATAACAATGATGGGAGTGAATGTCAAAGCCCAGAAACGACCTATTTTTGACAAGGCCGAAGACTTGGACAGACAACAAAACATCGATAAGTAAATGGTTGTGCCCGCAAGCTGCCTACGTATCCCTTTGCAAGGAATCAAACCAGCATAGTTCAGGGGCAGGATGCAGGACTTATACGCTACGCGAAGCCGGTTTGAAAGTTGGACTTATACGCTACGCGAAGCCGGTTTGAAAATTGGACTTATACGCTACGCGAAGCTGGTTTGAAAATTCAGGGTTTATGCAAAAACACAGTGTGCACAAGACAATGTGATGCAGAGTGAGTGCACAAAACAATGCTAAGGAGATGCACAAAACAGTGCGGAACAGGTTGGAATGCACAAGACAGTGCTAACAAGATGCACAAGACAGTGCAATGCAAGAGTGAATGCACAAAACAGTGCTATACAGGTGCACAAGAGAGTGCGATGTGGCATAGATGCACAAAACAGTGCGATGCACAAAATAGCGCGAATGAAATGTCATGCACTAACAAGTGCAGGTAAGGTGCGCAAGATAGCGCGATAAAATGCACGTGCAATGCAAGTAAAATGCACAAAATAGTGCGATGCGCAAAATAACGCGAATGAAACAATGTAATGCACAAATCAGTGCGATGCGCAAGAAAGCGCGAAAGTAAATTGCACAGAACAGTGCGATACGCTAAACAGCGCGAGTGTAATGGAATGCACAAGAGAGTGCGAGTGAGATATAACATGTAAGTGCACAAGATTGTGCGATGCGTAAGAAAGCGCGAGTGCACAAGACAGTGCGATGGAGGTGCGCAAGATAGCGTGATGATGCGATGCACAAAACAGTGCGATGCGCAAAATAGCGCGATTGAATGGATGCAAAATGCAAGTAAGGTGCACAAAATAGTGCGATGCGCAAAATAGCGCGAATGATGGATTGCACAAAATAGTACGATCGCCAAAATAGCGAATGAGATGTAATGCAAAATGCGGTGAGATGCACAAAATAGCGCGATCGCCAAAATAGCGCGAATGAAATGTAATGCACAAGACAAGGCGATGGAGTCGCAAGATAGCGCGATGATGTGATGCACAAAAAGCGGTGCGATAGAGGTCGCAAAATAAGCGATGATGTGATGCACAAAAGCGGTCGCGATACGCTAAGCAACGAATGATTTTGTAATGCGCTAAAGCGATTGATCGCTAAACAGCGTGAGTGATTTGAAATGCACTAGATAAAGGTCGCGATCGCTAAACAGCGAGTGATTTGAAATGCACTAGATAGTGCGATCGCTAAACAATACAGTGAGATACAACCACAAGGTGCACATGACAGTGCAAGTGAGATACAAAGTGTAAGTGCACAAGATAGTGCGAGTGAGATAAAATGCACAACAAAGTGCGATAAAATGCATCTTCTATGCAAGTATGGGGGCATTTTCTATGCAAGAGATACGGGCATTTTCTATGCAAGTATGGAAGCACAATTTATGCAATATTGAAAGCAAGCATATTCTATGCAAGAATCATAATGATGTGCGGCATGCATGCAACAACAGTGTATATGAAAGTTCATATTCTATGCAATAGAGGAGCATCAAATGTGTACTCTGGTGTCTCTGATTTACTTCCCAGAGGGTTTTGCAACACACTCAGTTCGAAAAGGGTACACCCTGTTCATATTGGCAAGAGATAACATCTGCTGCTGCTGCTTTAATTGCCGTTCTGACTTGAAGCAGGCTTACACTTGAGGTAGAGGCGTACTCATACTTCGGTAGCATTGACAAGGCCTGAAGAGGTACATCCGGAGTACAATCACGGAATTTGCTGAAGGCGAAACACACTCAGATGCTTCAATTTTCCCTCTTTTCTTTTGCTTGGCAGCCCGGAACCATTATAGCTTTAGATAGGTCCTGGTTCTACTGTTCTCACACGACCTGGGTTGAATCCTGCAGTTTTTGAAAGAACAAATTCTTTTTTGCACAAATGTGGAGAATGACACAGCACTCTGAGCACACAACAAATCATTTTTGAAATTGAGAAAATGAGTTCTCGACCGGATATTGAGCCTACAACTGAACACAGCAAAGACGACCTAACAACGGAAAATAAAGGTAAACAACGTAAACACATCTATTGACACTCGAAACGACTCAAAACAAGAATCAAGACAGACAAAACAAAACACAAGACTCAAATGTGCACAGGGAGCCTGTTTCACCGGGTATTATTTCCCACCCTTTCTCATTTGTGATTCTCACATCACTCGGCCCTCAAGCTCTGTTTTTTTGAAAAAGCCCTTTTCCTCACTTTTTCTCTCATCACACATCTCTCTATTCTTTAATCTCTCATTTTTTATCCCTCCCCTGGGTGGTTAATGGATAAACAGGAAATTACGGGTTCTTGCCCCTAGCATTCTGCTAGATTCTTTTCTTGTTCACAACAGTGAGTTTCTTCCACAGGGGGGCCGCGTTATAATTGGGTGTATAGCGAATCTGCGGCTGACATCGGTCGACGATGCTCTGCCGGGGAGTTTGGACATGGTTCTGTCCAGATGATGGAGTGGAATATCTTGCCCCAGTCCAGTTTGTGCTTCGCACTTGGTTTGATACCTCGTTGCTTGGAGGATGAGAGAGCTTTCAGCCATTTGCTGTTGACTTCAGTTATGTCCTCTTCTGGCAGGTAGAGTGCCTTTCTTGGCAAGTATGTTGAAAATGGGGGAAAGACAGGAAGCCTGACTCAACTGTGCCCCTAGTTCATTATTTCGACCATTTTTGTTTTAAAACAATTTTGACCAACATGAAAGTTAGATTAACATGCTTATTCGATTTTTGATTTGAAATCATGCAAGTCAGGCTAGGAGCACTGAAAATTTTCCTTTTTTTTTTGGGTCCAAGAAAATGATCCAGTTTTGAAAAAAAAAAAAAAAAAAATGGAATGATTTTTGAGAGAATAGTCAACCTCAAGAAAATTCTCAAAAAGCTGTTTTTGCAAACGCCGCTCAACAAGCGAGGAACCAACTCTTTGAGATGCACAACACAGGACCCGTAGCAATGGAAAATTGCCCTTGTCTGAAGGACCTTGCATGGCGGAAGTTGCCTTGTCTAAATGGCACCGGCGTATTGAAATCAATCCTTGAAGCGGCGATCACTGCAACTCTCGGATCTGAGAGAAGGCAAAGATGATCAAAACCATTTCATGGACACAAGAATTTGAAGTGTTTTAGAAATTTGGACTTCAGAATGAAGTTGCCTACGTATCCCAAAGATGGGAATCAAGCCTTACATAGTTCGGGGGTTAAGGTACACTCGGGTATTTAACCTCTCCTTTTTATGCTCTAACTTTTGCCACGGCGGCTATTACAGGTTTTCGACCTTGCGAGCTTTTTTCTTCTTTCCTTTCTTTTTTCTTTTCCATTCTTTTCGTTCCTTTTTCTTCTTCTTTTTTTGCATTTTTCTTTTCTTTTCTTTTTGCATTTTTGTATCTTTGAATTTTTTCTCTTTTTTCTTTTTTCATTCTTTTCTTTACTCTAACTTTTGCCTGGGTCGCCCTTCCGGGTTTTCGGCCCAGCGAGCCTCTCAAAGGGTAAAAGTATAACAAGTCTATGCCAAATGGTTTTGAGATTGAAGCCCTCTGTATCCAGGAGAGTGGCTGTTGTATTGATTTGTAGAAGGATCCACCTTTGGCTCTTCGAGCACACCGGATATTTTTTGCCCCTAGTTCAAAGGGTACTTCTGTTCTAGCTTTGCAAGCTTCTTCTGATCTTCCTGATCCGACCTTCTTGCCTCTAATTCATGGGTTGCTTTGAATCTGGCCACACAGGCCTCACATTGTGGTTGTGGATTGAACATTCTCAATGCAAGTTCAAGGTTTGAAGGCAAGGACTCAAGTCTCGAGGCTGAGAGCGATCCTAAGCTGCACAATCTCAAGAGCGATTCCACACATGTCTTCGCAGGATCGTGCAAAACATTTTTTGAAAAATTTTAAGAAAGCGACAAATTGCTCGCGCTGAAGACAGTGTAGGACCAATCTGGATCAAAGCTAGGGTCCTTCTCAGTACTCACACTAACAAGCATGATTTTATTCATTAAGGGCTTAGCATGCCTTTCTTCCTCTCAAGTTGATCAATTTTTGCAAAACCCAAGGAATTCCTTCCTCTTTGTTTTTACCACAGTGTTCAAAAAGTTTTGAAAAACTCAAGTCATTACAACGACTTCAAGGCACAGAAAAGACAAAGTTCTTAGTCAAATACTGCCATCTCATTTAGAATTTCTGGCACAACTGGCACACGACAGAAGCAAACACAAGAGTGTGAAAATCACTGCTATTCCATTCAGATCTGTTGGCATAACTGGCTCCAAGGCAGAAACAGACTCGAAAGGAAGCAAAAAGACAAACTCAAAACAAGCAAGTGATGTCTGAGGTAACACCCCCGAAATCACCCGACTCTTAACAAAACAGGACTGACTCGGTACAACAAGACAGACCCTGACCGACTTAGTATGAAAAGACTGACTCAATACAAAATGAAAAGACTGACCCAATACCTAAGTCAGAAAGCAAAATTAACAGCATTTGTACATTGCTCAAAATAGTGCATGCCGTCCACCACATCTGTAAATGGCGAATCACGCCCGGTGGTTCATCTCGATCACATCACATTATCCCCACAAGTTCATTGATCAAGTCTTAGATAGACTTTCTTTGAGTTGGTGCGACGATGACCTTATTGTCAATCGAGATCTTGTATTTAAATGGCGAAGCGGAAACAACTATCGATGACATGGCCGACTGGCGATGAAAGGCACAATACTTGGCGGATCATGGGAGGAGGAAGTTTATCTGGCGATGGTCGCGGCTCCGGGGTTTCAGTACCCTTTTAATCAGACCCTCAAGGTGGCGATAGAGACATGTCTGATGGTGCGAACACCCTCGGCCTCGAGGTGGGTATTTTGAGGTTTGTGGCTTTCTTTGGATGCACCAAAGGGATTGACAGTCTTGTTGGGTTTCTTTGGTCTCTTCGAGTCTGAGGCTAGAGTTGAAAGGAACATTCTGGTATAAAGGCCCTTCTCGGCTCACCCTTGATTCAAAGCGCCGAACTTGAGTGGCGAAAGTGTCATCCATAGCCTCTATAACAACCAAGGACACTTCTTTGTTCGATCCTTGACTTTCAAAGCCTCAACATCCCAGAAGGTGTTCATGAGACTAATGCTTGCCCTACCTTGTTCTTATCTGCCTCTATTTTGCCAAGGGCTTGGCCTTCTTCAATGCGACTGTTCCAAGGTTGGGGAGCCTTTAGACATGAACTCCTGATGCGTGATGTGGTCGATGATGGGGCCAAAACTCAAGGCGGATCTGCCACAGTTCTTTGAAGATCTTGATCATTCTCATCACCGAAGTAGTGGGTTCATGGGTTTGAGATGATTGGGGTTGATGCATCCATCATACATAAGTCCGGGCTCTCTGGAATGAACATGAGCTTAGGCGGATGAAGTGGGGTGATGTATATCTTTGAGGAATGAGGCCAATGTGTGGATTAGATTGAGATGTGGATGAGGTATTTGGTCATTGGGGTCTGAAGGTGAAGCTATCGTTTGGTTGTCAATGAGATTTTGGATCTCATGACGAAGGCGGTAGCAACGGTCGGTGCCATGACCGCGCTACTGATGGTACACACAGTACTTGGAAGGGTTATGTCTAGCTGGGAGTGGGTCAGGAAGAGGTTGAGGATCGAGGGGTTTGAGATGCCCTCTTTCCATCAAGACTTTTAGTGCGCTAGTCAAGCTCATATAGAGGGGGGTGAAAGTTCTGCCCTGAGCTCGGGTTGGGCCGGCTGGTTCTAGGCTTGGTTTGGCAAAAGGGTCGGTTGTGGCAACTGTATTAATTTCGGTGGGTTTGGGAATAGCGCTACTACGAGCATTGGTATTCCCTGAAATCACCCTCCTTGTCGGTTCACTTGTTCTGGGAATGATCCCACTGTTGAATGCATTCTCGACCTGAACCCCCAGTTCATGTAAACTTTTGAAAGTGAATAGTGGAGTGACTATCAACTTTTGCAACATATCATGCTCGAGGTTTCGCACCATCATCTGCACTTGATCCCTCTCAGAAGGACGACGCTCTGTCATCTGTGCTGCCTTTGCTCTCCACCTCGCGACAAATTCCACAAAAGGCTCTTTTGGGTTTTGGCGGGTTGCTTCAAGCTCTTGGATGGTCATTTCAACTCGGGTATTGTAGGAATACTGATCGACAAAGGCCTCAGCCAATTCTTCCCAGTTTTGATTTACTTTGTCCTCCAACTTAGCGTACCAAGTGGCTGCTACACCTGACAGGGTTTTTCCATACAGAGAGAGTTTTTGTGGCTTAGTCAGACCCATCGGCTTCAAGACATCCAAGAAAAGCCGAATATGTACCATTGGATCTCGCACCCATCGAAGCGGTCAATATATGGCATTTTGAATGCATGCAGGAGCCGTCTGGCGAACTCATTATGCCCATCCTCAATGTCGGGAATGGAATTAAGGCCCTGTGCCTTTTTGAATTGCTTCTCAAGGTTTGCAATTTTCACTACAGTCGAATTGAACTCATCAACATAAAAGGGTTGAGGCCTCTCAGTAGGCTGCACCAGAGGTCTGACAACTCGGGTTTGAGTCAATCTTTCTCGAGGATTCAGACACTGCAAATCTTCGGCTGGAGGAAGTGGGTCAAAGTTAATTTGGGGTCCCAAAATTTGGATGTGAGATGCCCGGATGCGGCTGCGTTTCATCTTGGTCTCGGCCGCATGGCGGTTCCACGATTTATGCCGCTATCACGCGACCACAAATTCTTCGAACCCTTTGCCATCATCGGGTCTGCGATGATGTGTTGGTATTGTCGGATCGAGATGAACCGGTGAGCCCTAACTGGCCTTTCTTTGCCTTGTCTCAGCGAAAGAACACTGGTTGCCCTTGAACTGAGTCTCTAACCTGACAAAGTCTATCAGTACAAATCCAATGTACCCGGGAGATAGTGGAGCCTTCTGAAGCTATGGTTCCAAGACTACCTTGCAAAAGGGAAAACAGACAGCATCTCAGTTCAACTTCACCAAAACAGAATCTGACGAGTGAACGATCAGATTCCATTATTGATCACTGTTCCCCGAAATCATTGAACCAAATCTGAATATGATACCCGCAGATATAACTGATTCTCAAAATATCGTCTTGGTGCCGCAGTCGGATACCCAGACTTCATAAAGGTATATGCATTCCTGTGAGATACACTCTAAAAGCACATAGCATGTAAAGAGAGCCAAAACACCCTATCTTTGGGGTAGGGTTTCCCTGTCCTATTTTGTCGAGCTAGGGTTTCACTACGCCTTGGCGATTTCAAACAACCTATGATCGGGTGAGCAACCTGTCTTAGCTTGGAATGGTCACTACGGATTTTGATATGCACCAGGTCGAATGGTCAAAAAGGGTGCCCCAGTAAAAACCGGGGTTTGTGTTCCCATGCTGTCAGAGCCCATAACCGGTTAGCCTTATGGTCATGCCTTGACAAGACAAGCCTCCGGAAAACCGTTCAGGAATGGTAGATGGCAAACACTGTGTTCTAGGCGCACCAATGCACATGCAATGCAAAGAAACACATAAGCGTAGTCAAAACAGGATATCACGAGTTCGAGTCAAGCTCTCTAAACTCCCCAATGAGTCGCCAGAATCAGACGTCCTGACGCCCGGGAGGTTAAGTCCACTCGTTAAATGTCGGGTTTACTACAGTTTGGACTCGATTGTCACGGTTCTAAATCTGAACCAAAGAGTCCAAATCCGGCAAATTGTTTTGAAGAAAACAGATGTTGAAAAGTAGTGCCAAACATGGTGCTTTGCGGATTCTGAGTCGCCACCTAAATATTTAAAATGGGAAATTTAGGAAACCACGACTCGATCTTAGAAAATACGTGTCCGTCATTACCAAAGTGGTCTTGGCTCGAGCTTGGTACGATCGGGGAAGGTCATTATGAGCACCCCTTTGCCGATCCAAGACCGGCCTCTACTAACCGTGATATCTGATTTTGAAAACATTACATGCTCTTATTCCGATTTATTAGCCTAGAATTACTATGTTATGCACGCAGCAAACAAGTATAGACTAGATTGCCTAATTTGGAAATAAACATTGCATATCCGTTTGTTTTGAAAACAGTTTGAAATTGCTACTCGCAAGTAGGCTAAAATACGGATTTCAACGAGTTATTCCAACTCAAGCAATCCAACCTTCACCTACAGGCATTCAAACAGTTTATCTCACATAAGCATCTAGCCGCATGGTAAGCATACTGTCATGGCAACATTCACACGCATGTGGTATGCTAAAGCATAAAATACTTACATCGTACTCCGTGCCAAAACAATAAACTAGTTAGCAAACATGCATGTCCTAGTTCATGTTAAGTGGCTAATGCAACACAAGCAAGGATGCAATTTAGAATAGGCTCGGCTAACCCTAAACATGGCACATGAAATGCAGCAACTACCACGTATTCAATTTGGAATTGAAAGTACGATGCAGTTTGCATGATGTGCCGAGCCCGATGCATGTAAACAAATGCATGAATGCACGCATGCGATAGCATAAGGTATGCTAAAATAAGTATGCCCTAATCTACCATCGAAAGCGGGTAAATAAAAGGGAGAAAGAAATGGGGGTTGGAAGACATACACCCACTCACCCACACTTATTCAGATTAAGCCCTCGCTCGGAGGGACCAAAAGAATAATACAAATTAATTAACTACGCAAGCTAATTAAATATTACAAATTAATTAAATTAACAAAATAATTAATCTAAGAAAAACAGTAAACCGCCTCGGGGCGAGGGCCCAATGCATGCACACTCGGATTTCGCTCGGAATTGCACTGCCAAGCCTGCCTCTGTTTTCCCTGCTTTGTTCCTCTGAAATCTGCCAAAGTCTCAAGGATGCCTCTCTGGACACTGGTGAATCCCACCATCTGGAGGAAATGACCACCTGCATTAGGATGTAGCCATCGGCACAAAATATATTTACCGGCCATTGATTGACTGCCGGTCGGCACTAAATACTGCCGGCCGGCAATGAATTCCTGCAGAACCTGCAACTCACAGCAGCAGAGGGCAAAACTTGCATGGCAGCTCAATTCAAGCAATGTATGTACCAAACACATTCCTTATCATGTTTGTGACTCAAAGGAGGATGTGCCTCGATTCTCGAGCCACCAATCGCGCATTTCCATGCATGATGGCCAAAGAGTCAAGTGTGCATTTTAATATCAAATGTAATGCACACCAAACATACAAGGGACCCAACCTCAATCATGGTTGATCAAGAGGCAAGGCAATGCACAACAATGCACATGCAACCTAAGCATGCAAGCTAACATACAAACATGCAATGCAACTACATGGCATACACAACGCTAACAACATAACATGCACAACGCATTGAAACATGGCATACACAATGCAACATGGACTTACACCAACACAAGTGGGCCTCTGCCACACTCACATAGGAGGCCATCGGATAAAATGGAGTGCCTCGAAATGCGTGCACAGCACGCATAAACCGAGGCAATGGCATACGGAATGCAATGAGACCAAAATGGCGTACAGGATGCAAAATGGACTTATACTAACATGAGTGAGCCTCAACCACACTCACATAAGAAGCCGATGGATGAAAATGGAGTGCCTCGAAATGCGTGCACACGGGCACGCAAACCGAGGCAATGGCATTAAGGCATGAAATGTCATAGAAAGTGATATGCAAACATGCCAATGGAATTTCAGCACTGAAATATGGGGGGAAACAGTCCCGAAAGATGGCGAAATGACACCAAATGCGAGGAATGGTCCCGAAATGCGAATTTAGGCACCCGAAATGGCCTATAGCTATGCAAAGCATGCACAATACGGACATGGAATGTAAATAAAGATGCTAGGAAGTCCCTAAACTATCATTTTTCCAGTACAAAGCATGGCCAAACAACAATCACAAGTATGGAAAAAATAGCATGCAAAAATGGGGGAAAAGAGGGGAACAATGAAGCAGATGGTATACGCAATGCTCAAACTGAAAAATACAGTTCTACAACATTGAAGAGGGACCAAAAATATGAACATTTACAGCTTATGAAAACCCCCAAAACAGTATGTAGATATGCTCAACATAGCAAGCAAAATATGAGCCAAAAGAGGGCTATAAAGAGAGGTACACCAAGAATTCACCAAAAAGCCTTGGATCCTTAACAAAAGATGACAAGAAGGCCAAAATGTGACTCTTTCCAGACCTGATCATGGCCGAAAACAGAAGAAAAATAGACCTAACAAAGCATGCAAAATGAGGGCCAAAGAGGGGTATAATGACAAGTATAACATGGAGACCCCCAATGAAGTTTATCCCTTCTAAAATTTTGTAGAGGGACATAAAATAAGCCTACTCACAGTTCATGACATGCTCCAAAACAGATCGCACAGAGGCTAAACAGATCATGCAAATTTACGGTAAATATGAGAGATTATGAAACAAGTGCATGATAGAGAGGCCAAATAGGGTTGATCCCTTCTTCAATGTTGAAGAGGGGCTCAAAATAGGCCCACTCACACTTTATATCAGGCTCAGAAATAGATCACACATGAGCTAGAAAAATCATGCAAGATATTGACATACAAAATGATATTGAAGCAAGTGCATCATAGAGGGCTCAAACAGGGTTGAGCCCTTAAACAAACATGTAGAATAGCTCAAAATAAGGCCCCTTTCAGTTGGGGCAGGAGTCTAAAACAGCGAGAAAGTAGGGTAGAGGAATGGTGCAAAAAAAGTGCCAAAAGAGGATGATTGATACTTACCCTTGAAGATCACACTCTTGTTGCTTCTTGGCTCAAGTTTGCTGCTCCTAAGCCTCTGAAAAAAACCTCCCTTACTGCTGGAAATGGAGTGGTGATGGTTGTGCTTGGTAGTGATGAAGAAAAGGCCCAAGAATTTGAGAGGTTTTGAAGAGAGAGAGGGATGTTTTAGAGTGAGAAGCTCCCAAGATTTTCTTTTTTTGTTCTCACCCTCTCCATATGAGATATATGGCTCCATATATATCAAAACAAGAGCTTTTGGTCGAAATATCCCAATTGAAAATATCTTCCACAGTGTATTGATAAATATCTGTCAAAAATCTGAGTTCTGGGCACTTTTGGCCGGCCGGCAATCTTTTGTGCCGGTCGGCAATATTTTGTGCCGGTAGGCAGCCGGTAAGGTCAAAAAGTTCCGGTGGAAGTCCAGATTGAAGCCCCGAAAGTTAGCTTTCCAATGGCGCAAACCTTGCATTAAAATTCCTTCTGTAGAAAAAGTTATGCCAGTTTCCGTAAAGCCGCGCAGATTCGGTCCAACCGGACTTCAACCAACCATATCTCCTCCCCCCGGATTTGGACTTAGGAGATTCTTGAGTGCAAAATGAAGCCCCGGAAGTAAGGTTTCCAATGGTGGTGGCCCCATATTTTAATTCCTCTTGTACAAAGAGTTACGCCCGTTTCGGGAAGCCGCAGAACTTTTCTCCTTCCCGGATTCATGCTGAACCACTCCCAAACTAGTTTTCTCCCCTCTTCTCCTCTTTTCTTCAACTTCAAACCCCAAGTAAGGTGTTTTGAAAGATTTTTCAAAGATTTCATCTCTCTTTCATTCATCTTCCCTTTGTCCTTGCTCGGTTTACCAAAAAGCGCAACATTTAAAATCTGCGTCGAACATCGTGGGAATTTTATTTCAAAAATATTTTGAAAGAGAGGGTTTTAAGGTATAAAAACCATCAAAAATAATTTTGGTCCACAATGGGGTATGAAGTTGAGATTTGCCTCTCTCTTTGCAAGAAATCGAACACATAATCGCACACCTTTCTCCAACAAGTAAACCATCAGTAGTGCCCAAGTCTTGAGGGCGGTCAAAAATGGGGTGTCTACAGACAGTCTTCCTTCCATTGATGATTATACAGAATCAGAAGCATAATCCTCTTCAGGTTCAAGCTGCCACTCACTCCCATAATAAGAATTAGGCAATCCTAACCAGAACTTGAATGCCTTGGCCACTCTCTTCCTCTCACTCCTCCGGTCCTGCCTCGCTCTCAAGGCATGCTTGCTTGTAAACATCCTCGAATGCATCCCCACCAATTTAGTGCTTTTGTTGCTGCTGCTGCTGCAGCACTTAGTTGCTGTTGCTGCTTTGCTGCTATTGCAGAGTTGTTTTTACTGCTGCTGTGTTGCAAGTTGCCCATTGAAAACCCCACTAATTTAGTAGCTCAGACCATATCTTCCACACTTTGGAGCACTGTAACAGAACATGGTTGCTAGATTCAACTTCACTTTTACAAAAAGGGGTAGACTTTACCATGCGAACTAGCCAAAAAACTGGGTTTTGGGAGGGGCAACATTAAACCATAATAGCTTAGGCACAAGCAAATTAGATCCATGTTGGTCTTCAGCCCACCTTTTGATAGCAGCCACAGAACTTTGAGTTGAGAACATGAAAGCAAAATCAAAGAGTTGAAGAAGAAATATGTCATAAGAAGTGTGATCAATATAAGAAGAAATGCTCCTAATTTTAAGGTTTTCATTCTCTCTCTAGCCAATCTATTTGTGTAGACAGTGTATCATAGTGCTTGATATGAAGCATATTTCAAGTTTTAGCTATATATAGATCTCTTGGTGAAAAAAATACATTGGAGACTTCAAATTTATTAGTGTTTCTACAAGTCAGGATAGCAGCCATAGACTATTGAGTTAAATAATAACTAAAAGCCCCATTATTAGTTTATGAGTTGCACTATAGAGTTTTATGTGTACTTGACATCACAATTTCCATAACTATTAAAACACTTTCGGCGACAAAATGTAGCTAGCAGAAGGCGAGAATCAACAGTAGCAAGGCAAAGACACACTCACACACATCACCTGGGCAACTATTCATAACAGCTAAACTAAAGCAAACACAACACAAACCAGAATTTATAGACAGTAACAGCAGGCAGACATGGCACCTGGATAGATTTACACAGCAGATCACATCACACTCCAACAGAATGTATAGACATACCACCAAAGTTTAGCCTAACTAGTTCCATATTTGAGGTACCAACACAGGATTAGTAAATAGCTCCATTCTATATAAACAAATACAACAATATCCCATGAGGGAGAGGGCACTTGACTGGCGCAACATGCAGCCTGGTCTTCATGTCTGCAGCCTCCTCTTTATCACTATTGATTTTAGCAAACTTGAGTATGACACTCCACATAAGTAGGCATCATATCCAAATTATACAAAACCTGCATAACCAAATCTCACTACACAATAAATTCCTAAGTCACTTCACCCACAAATGTGCCTCATACTCATCAAGAAAAGCAGGTACTTGGGGAATCTACACACAATTTTGGTCTCACTACACTCAACCCACTTTTACGAACCACATAACACTCAAACTCACAATGGTCCCTCTTGTACTTGTAATAGAAGATACACATAGATAGGCAAAAGATAAAATTAGTATAAACCCACAGATATATGGTCTCATACCACTCAACCCACATTTTAGTAATCCTCACAATCCTCAAATCTAGCTGCACCTGTAAAATAACACACAAAATTAATGTAATTTCACTCCATATATGCTCTCAACACTTAACCCATAGCGTATAAATCTCACAATTCACTCTTTCAATAACAGGCTCACTCAATATATACTCACCACCACTTAACCCACAAACAAAATAGACAACCTCAATGGTTGAGGATTGTTCTAGGAAGTCTCCAGGAGCTAAGAAACCACTTATCATTATTGGATTTTTTTCACATATGATAGAGCCATAGCTCTAAATTTGATCATATTAATAATGTTCTGGATCACAACCTCTTCAGGTTTCTTTTCATTGCTGAAAATTCTCTTGTTTCTTTCTAGTTATATATGGTAAACAATACAACAGAAACTCAACTTCCTAATAATAGTAGCCAAGGTCTTGCCTTTACATTGATTATCCACAGTCATAACAATTTCAGTCCAAGCAGACCTATGCCAATCCACCTTATATTTGGTTTTCAGGGCTTTCCAAACGACAAAGGAATAGGAGCACTTAGAGAATAGGTGATTATGATCCTACCCCACAATGCCACATAATGGACAATTTGTTGTATTTGTTATACCAAAAGTAGCCACCTTATCTCCAGTATTAAGATGACCAAGAATAGCCAACCAAACCACAAAACTAGCCTTAAGGATTGAGTAAGGGCCCCAAAGAAGACCAGCCCAACCCACTTTAGGACTTTTAACCCTCCACTACTCCCAGACAGAGCCAATGCTGAATATACCATCTTGCCTGGGAAGCCTAACAAGTCTATCAGGGTTTAATTTCACACTTTAGAGCACTATGAACTTGGGATAAACCAGCTCCATTTGTTACAAAACAAGTCTAAGCAAGAGCACCAAGTGCAAGCCAAGTTCCAGCCATAGACCAGGTTGCAAACTCAACTTCAACAAAACACCAGGTTGCAGCCCAAGCCACAGTGGCTGTAGCCTAGGCCACAAGCTCAAAACAGAGCAATATCAGCCACAGCATAGACCATGTCTTACATATTTTACTTGAATGATTCATCTACAAGCCTCTAAATACACCACAAAATTATATAAGTACTCCTAAAAATTCATTTAAATTACAGTCCCCTTAAAGTACGTTCACCATTAAGGAGAAAGTTATAAAAAAAAAAGTCCAAACACCATATGGATGTTCTTATCTACTAATACATTTAAGTTTTAGATAAGAATAAATTACACTAAATTCCAACATAAATGGATAGTAATGCACTTCAAATAAGGATTTGTTTTGATTTGTTAATGCTTTTACTACTGCTGTTGCTGCTGCTGCTACACTTAGTTGTTGTTACTACTGCAGAACTGTTTTGCTGTTGTTGCTGCAGAGCGGTTTTTGCTTTTGCTGCTGCTGCTGCTGCCTGTTGCTACCTCTTTTGGGAGGCAAACCACCTAAGTGAGTTAGGCAGACCACTTTGAGCCTTGGGGCATTTCCTAGCAATGTGTAAAGCCTGCACCTATCCTCTTGGATATGAAACATTCAATATAAATGATAGTATTGAATAATGAATTCCTAGATTGTTGACTTTGTAGAATTGTTATTATTTTTCTTTTTTTGACTTTGCAATTATTCATAGATCAGACAAATTATTTGTTATAAGATCCTGCATTTATTTATTTATTATTTTTTTTTGCAAGTTTGCTTAAGGCATTTAATGTTCTATCAAAGAAATTATGCCTTCTCAATGACATTCCTTTGAGGTTATCAATTGTGTAGCCTCTAGTTTATTTTTTTTATATTCTAATTTCTTTGTTGATATAGGTATTCAAAAATACATTTAAAATGGACAAATCTTGGATGTTCAAGGATAGAAGATCAAAAGACTATGAGAATGGAGTTGAACAATTTCTTAATTTTGCTATAATACATGCAAGTGATCTTTAATCCATACACTGTCGTTTGCAGAGTCTGTGGAAACTTAAGAAGCCAACATATTCGAGAGATTAGAAATCATCTTTTTTTCAATGGTATTGACCAAAGTTATACCACATGGATATGACATGGAGAAGCAGTCACCAGTGGGGCATCACCATGTTTAAATGAACAAGATTTTTTCCAACAACAATTTGACACGTCTCCCATAGACAATGTAGCTGAAACAATAGAAATGGTTCAAGATGCATACGATCATTGCACGGCTGATGCTGAAGTGTTTAAGAAATTACTTGAAGATATGGAAAAACCATTGTATCCGGGTTGCACAAAGTTTACCAAGTTATCTACATTGATTAAACTGTATAACTTCAAAACTACAAAGAGCCTATTTCACACTGGGTTTTTAGATTTACTGACGTTGTTGGGTAATATGCTGCCAATGAACAATGAAATACTATCATCCATGTATGAGGCTGGGAAGACGTTTGTTGTATTGGGAATGAGATCTGAGAAAATACATACATGTCCATATGATTGCATACTCTATAGAAAGGAGTACAAAGATGCAACTTCATGTCCTACATGTGGTACATCAAGATGGAAGTTGAAGAAGAATTCCGCTAAAATAAGAAAGGATGTGCTTGCAAAAGTTTTATGGTATTTTCCACCTATTCCAAGGTTTCGAAGGATGTTCCAATCAGCAAAAATAACAAAGGATTTGACATGGCATGCTCATGAAAGAGATTCTAATGGCACAATGTGTCACCCTGCAGATTCTCCATCATGGAAGTTAGTAGACCATAAGTGGCCAAATTTCGCTGTAGAACCAAGAAACCTTCGTTTAGCTATTTCTGCAGATGGAATAAATCCACACAGTTCCCTTAGCAGTAGGTATAGTTGTTGGCCAGTTATATTGATTACCTATAATCTTCCATCGTGGTTATGTATGAAGAGGAAATTTATGATGTTATCATTGTTAATATTAGGTCCACAGCAACCTGGTAATAACATTGATGTTTACATGGCACCATTAATTGATGATTTGAAAATGTTGTGGGAGGTAGGTGTTGAAACTCATGACGCTTATAAAGAAGAATATTTCAGGCTGAAGGCTATATTGTTGTGGACAATTAACGACTTTCTAGCATTAGGCAATTTAAGCGGTTGTACTATAATGGGATATTATGTATGTCTAATTTGTAGTGAAGGAACATGCTCTCATAGAGTAAAATATGATAAGAAGAACATATATGCTTGCCACAGAAAATTTCCTCCACGCTACCATCCATGTCAGAGGCAAAAAAATGCTTTTAATGGTGAGCAAGAGTTTGCATTAGCTCAAATACAATTAACTAGGGAGGAGATATTAAATAAGGTTGAAGGGCTTGTAACCATATGGGGAAAGAAAAATAAAAAAGCATTAGATGTTAGTGGTACAAAATGTTAGAAGAAGAAATCATTATTCTTTGATCTTGAATATTGGAAGTACTTACATGTTTGACATAATTTGGATGTTATGCATATTAAGAAGAATGTGTGTGAGAGCCTCATTGGTACGTTACTTAATATTCCAGGAAAAACAAAGGATGGAATTAATTCTCGCCTTGATCTTGTAGAAATGGGTTTGCGTGAAGAATTGGTACGACAAATTGGGAAGAAGCAAACATACTTGCCTCCAGCATGTTACACATTGTTTGAAGAGGAGAAAAAAAGAGTATGTACAACATTATTGGAATTGAAGGTTCCAGAAGGATACTTTTCAAATTTGGGAAGTCATGTATCAATGCAAGATTTGAAACTTTATGGTCTAAAATCACATGATTGTCATGGATTGATGCAACAGTTACTACTTGTGGCAATATGATCTGTGTTATCTACGCATGTGAGACATGCCATTATCAGGTTATGTTTCTTTTTCAATGCTATTTGTAGCAAAGTGGTGGATGTGGGAAAATTAGATGAGATTCAAAAAGATCTTGTGGTCACATTATGTTTGCTTGAAAAGTACTTGCCACCTTCGTTCTTTGATATCATAGTGCATTTGACAGTGCATCTTGTTAGAGAAGTTCGACTTTGTGGACCAGTTCACTTTAGATGGATATACCAATTTGAGAGGTTCATGAAGATCTTAAAGGGTTTTGTTTGTAATCGTAATTGTCCTGAAGGTTGCATTGCTGAAAGTTATATTGTAGAAGAAGTTATTGAGTTTTGCGCAGAGTACTTATCTGGAGTGGATGCAATTGGGATTCCTTCTAATAGGAACATGAAAGTTAATGATGATATAGAAATTGAAAGGCCTTTGTCAAGTGGTTATGTTGTTACTGGTGATTGTAATGAATGAGAGCAAGCATATTGTTATGTGTTAGAAAATACAAGTGACATTCAACTATATATTGAATAAGAATATTTCATGTACGTTTTTTTACAATTGTATTCTAGAGATTTATCTCATAATATATTTCTTTATTCATGATTTGATAGGGAGCATATGGCTTGGTTGAAGCTAAAATATCATCGTCAATCACAAAGTCAAAAATGGCTACAAATTGAGCATAATAAAACATTTATGAATTGGCTTCGTGAAAAGGTATTAGGGTAATTCGACATTTATCTTTTTCTAATACTGAATATTATTAAGAAAAAATTAGCTAACTATTGAACCATATACAGGTCTCAAAGGAATTAAGTGGCCAAAATAATATCTCAAATAACTTGAAGTGGATAGCACAAGGACCTCGATTGGATGTTATAAAATTCCCCAGCTATATCATCAATGGTTATCGTTATCACACAAAAGATCGGGATAACTCACGAGTCAGCTAAAACAGTGGAGTTAGTTTAGTGGTAACAACAATGCAAGTAACAAGTTACAAAGATAAGAACCCAGTGTTTACGGATATGGCAACTTGACTACAATATGTTCAAGATTCCGATATTTAAGTGTGATTAGATTGACAACACAATGGGAATTAGAGTGGCTGAGTTGGGTTTCACATTAGTTAAGTTAAGGAGGATAGGCTATAAAGACGATCCCTTCATTTTGTTTTCCCAAGCTAAGCAAGTTTTTTATGTATAAGATCAACTTGATCCGAGATGGTCAGTTGTGCTAGAACCTCCTCAAAAACAATATTCTTGTTAAAAGGATGATGAGTTCAATGATTTTTGTATAGAGCATCATGGCTTTACAAAAGTTTTGCCAGAAGTTGAATCATTAGATATGGTTGATGATTCTTTGTCATCTTACATTCGAGGAGATTGTGAGGGAACTTGGCTCGATAATCCATGATGAAAAAAAAAATGTATTTGTAAGAATATATGTCTAAGTGTTGTATTTTCATGTTAAAATGTTTGATTTATATTCATTTCTCATGTCTTTATATTTAATTGTCTAACTATTTGACCTTTTTTCTTAAATTTCTTTTTATTTTATTCACAAGATGGATACTTGTAACAACCCCGACCCATGATTAATTATGCCTAACAGTAACTAAGGAGGAATTTTGAATTAATTTGCATGTGTGTGTTGCATTATTTGTGTTTATATCTGTTTAGCGTAGAAAGATTTGTCCATGTTTTAGTTTCGGTTTGCGAATTGAAGGCCTTATCGACATATGATTCAAAAATTGGCTTGATTTATGTGTTAATTGGAATTTTTTAAATTTTATGGTAGGTTTAATTGAAATCCGATTCGGAACGATTAAATTAGATTAATTTAATTTAATGTCCATTTATTTGGCTTTATTTAATTATACTTCCACTTAAGCCTACATAAGGCTTATACACCTCATTTGAGCCTTTTGTTTTCTTACCATCTTTGAGCCTCCAAGAGAAAAACGTGTGAGAGAGAGAGAGGTAAAGAGTGAGAGTTGAGATCAAGCTTGAAGTTTGGAAGAATCGCTAGGGGACTTGGAGGATTGCTCAAGAATATCTCTAAACTATAAGGAATTGAGAATCTTAGGTAAGAAATTTTAGCCTCTAGTTTTATAATTTAGTTGATTAATGCATGAGATCAAGTGAGATAGGTGGATTGTCATGAGAATTAAGCTAAAGATTGGAATTGAGAATAAATTTATGTTTGCATGAGTTTTGAAAGTGTTTTCAAAGAATGCCCCCATGCATGTCTTGAATTCACCTTAATTTTGGGAAATCATTGAGTTTCATGTTGTTTTGTAGCATTTGATCATGTTTTGAGGAGCTTAAGTTCAAAGAAATGCATGCTTGTCTTGTTTATGGATCATACATAAATCTTGAGTTGAAATTTTGTGCAATTGGCATGTCTTTGGGCCATGATTTCTTGAAATGATCCTTAAAACATGTTGTTTTATGAGTTTCTATGGGTTTCCTAAAGTTTTGGCCCAAAATGTTGAGTTTTGAAGTGTTTGGTTTGAGTTTGAAGCGTTTGGTTTGAGTTTGAAGCTTGGGAATCAAATTTGGAAATTCCAGAATTTGAATCCACGTTTGAGCATAGAAGTTCACGCTCGAGCGAGCACTCTGAATGCGTGCACTTTCGCTCGAGCGACATGATACCCGCTCGAGCGTGAAATGCATTTATCCAGAAGTTCATATGTTTTACAGTCTACTCGAGCGAGGTAATCCACGCTCGAGCGAGGGCCTGAGTCTCACGCTCAAGCAGGGATCGCGTGTCCATTGAGCATGAAAAACATGCAACCAGTACTTTTTCAAAGTTTACAGTCCGCTCGAGTGAGGGAAGTCATGCTCGAGCGAACCTTCACATTTTGCATGTCCGCTCGAGCAAGAAAATCTACGCTCGAGCGTGGACCCTGTTTTTAACAAGTTTTGAAAAATGTTTTCAAGTGCATTTTTTGGCATCCTCATTCCATCCTAGGCATTTCTAGGCCATGATTAAGACTCCATGATGAGGTTAAAGGCTAGAAACACGCTAAGAACAAATAAGGTAAGTTATGTATAATTCGAACGTGTGTTCAAGTGTGTATTTGTTATGTGTTCGTATAGGTCACGTGCCATAAACCGTTTGATTAATCTGCTCTGTTTGTCTGTACCCGAAGCCAACTGTGAGTAATAACTTTGTAAAGCTATGTTCAATTATAAGTACTTTCTGAATGATATAAGATGATCTATTTTTGAAAAAAATTAGTTTCTGTATGAATGAATAGTTGTCCAATGTTTTGAAATATATTCGTGGCATTCTTAGCTTCAAATGACATTTTTTATCTGTTTTGTTACGTCCCAATTATGGGCCAACTGTACGTCTCATGAGCCAATTGTTATGGATCCTTATGTATACGTTCCTTTATGGGCCAACTGTACATCTCATGAGCTAACTGCACTCTCTTTGTGCACGTGAGTCAACTGTATACCTTTATGGCCGTCTCTTCATGGGTCAATTGTTTCTACTAGTGCTAATAAATGTACCACGTATGATTAACTACAAATTCTAATTATGAATATGATTCTGAATCTGTGTCTACTATGAATTATGATTTTTGAACATGAATATGAATCCATTTCTGATAACTATTGAATTATGTTTTCTATAACTGTTATGGACAACATTCATTAAACCCCCTTACTCTATTATTATTCACTGGGCTTCAGCTCACTATTTATATTATGTATGTAGGTGAGCAGGCACGTGATCAGGTCCAGGGTTGACGGCCTAAGTTTCCGTTTTTGTCAGCCAACCTTTGCGCCACCCAAGGAGGTTCCAGATGAAGTCAAGTTTTGTGGTTGTTTTTGTAATCATGGTAGACTATGTTGTTTGTTAAGTTGTGGGCGAGATTTTTATCATGTACGCCTATGTGTGATATGTAAATATTATATCCTTTGACTTCACCCGAAAGTCTATGAAAGTTTTGAACTATTCTGTCCTATGTATGTCATCACAGCTTATTGGACCTTGTATATTTTGTATATTTTCTTCCGCAGCCCCTAACTATATGTTAATCTGTCAAGAGGCCTTTGGTAATTCCAGGATTACTGGCCGGTTACGATGCTATACCCATAGGGGCGGGTTTGGGTCGTGACAATACTTCTCATGTCCTGCCTACTGATGGAGAGGATGCATGGTTACCAGCAACATAACCAAAATCTAATAAAAGAAAAAGCAGAGGTTCGACAACATTACCAGATGTCATAAAGGATAGGAGTTCTGGTGTACGAAAAGCCATTGACTATAACGAGAATGGTCAATTGATTAGAAACAATTCAATCAAATGTTTAAGCTATCATGGGGTGTTGGCTCGCACAATGGTTCCAATATGCTATAAAGACTGGTTTGAGGTGCTAGTTGAACTGAAAGAAAAATTATGGAGTTGTGTGGAGGTAAGTAAGACACTTAAACTTGTATTTAAGTGCAATCAAAATTTGAATTTTATAACATTATATTTTTTCATTACTCAGTTAACATACAAAGTGGATGAAAGAAGTAAGAAAAAAGTGTTAGTTTCAATTTGTTCAAAATGGAGGACATTCAAGAAAGAACTTACCAAGTATATATGTGAAAACAAGTCCGCTCCTGAGATCATATCAAACCCACCAGCAATTTATGGATTCGTTGAACAAAGACATTGGGACTTATTTCTTGAAGGGCGACTATCAAAAGAGTTTGAGGTAAAAATAATCAAACTTTAGTTATTTAAAATGTCAGTATTAAATGCTAGACCCATCAAACTTTGTATAGTTCTGTAATAACAGTGGCATGCCCCTTGTAATCTTGTAAATTTTCTGTTTTATTTTATGACTTATTCACCCTAAAAAAATATTAAATGCCATACATTTGGATTAACTTTGTGTGTTAAATTTTTAAAGATTTTGAGCTAGGTTCAGAAATGGAAACGAAGTCAAAATAAGTATAACCATAGAATCAGTCGAAAGGGCTATGCTCGCTTTCAAGAAGACTATGTAAGTGGTTACAAATTTTATAATTTAATATCAATTTTGATATGATTATTTTGAAAAATTGATGTATGTTTGACTGATAGAAACGTATGACCGGATCTACTAAAGATTTGGACAGAAGCATTCTATGGAAAAAGGCTCGTCAAAATAAAAATGGAGAATATGATAACAAGACAATTATGGAACAAGCTGTGAGAATTGTAAGATATTTGTGTGTACTGATTGGATTTATTTTATACTACCTCAACTGTTCATCTTTCTTATATAGTAATGTAATATTGTAGGATGAGTTGACCAAACAAAAAAGTGATGGGAGTTTAAAGACTGAAGGAAATTCACTATGGCATTGGGTACTCCTGAATCTTCTAGTTGAGTAAAGGGTATAGGAAATTTTGTCACACCTAGCACCTACTTTCATTTGCCTAGACGTGGGAATCAGTTATATTGGGAGAAGAAATGTAATGATCTTAAGGCAGTGGTGGTACAATTGCAAGCTAGGCTTAGTGCAGTGGAACAACAAATACCACATACACCAGAATTTGAACATGTTAGTTCAACCACCTTGAGAAGTGGTTATGAAGGAAATTTTCAGTTTGATTTTCTCTCAACAGAAAACAGAGTGAGAACTAAGGATGACATTCCACCCCAAGCTCTTACCCAAAAGATTATAAAGGTGCGTAGCATTTAGAACACCTAAAGTTGTTATATTTTCTAATACTGTTAGTAATTTTATTAGTACTTTTGTTGTTATCTGTGTGTTTGTTATAGAGCAAATGTTCAAACATGTTGAAAAGTGGTGGTAGTAGCAATTTTTAGCATGATTCTATCTTAGCAGAAAATAGGGTGAGAACTAAGGACGACATTCCACCTTAAGATCCTAAACAAAATAAGAGAAAGGTGTGTAGTTTTTATATATTGATGTTATAATTTCTAATATCGTTAGTGATATTCTTAGAAGTTCCATTGTTAACTTTGTGTGTTATAGGGCAAACCGTGTAAACTCGCGGTAGGTTCCATTGAAAATATTGTTGCTCATGGTACGGTGTATAAGAGAATTGAACCCAATGAAGCCATGCATACGGTGACATTAGGAGAATCCAATGTACGTGTGTCTATTGAAGTTGTTATTCAAAAAGATGTCCCGCTTCCTATACCTATCCCAGATGAGATGCTTATTGTTGGAGAAGCACTGGGATTTTTTGTTTCTTGGCCCAAAAATCTTGTATTGGTTGGTGATGAGGTAAAATATTCAAACTTAGAAACTTTATTACACTTTCCTAAAATTAAAGTTGACTTATATTTGTTTATTTTGAAAATTTTAAACTTAGGGAGCTTCAATTAATGTTGAATGTGGAAAATATCAAGAGTCCATTCAATCTTTTGTTTCATTAGTCAAGCATATCAAGTATGATGAAGCCATAGACATTCCACTAGAGAAAGACATATTTGGGGTGAAGATCAATATCCAACTTCAAAAAGTAGACATGGACTACATATGTCATGTAAAAGAATTACCTGTTACATGTATCATGTTGTACATAAGGTAAGGAAAATTTGCTACATTAATAGCTATTTCTGCAGATTTTATGAATTACGAATTTAATTAACATTTGTTTCTTTTATTAGTTATCTCCATCAGGTGTTGAAGGCTTCCAATTAGAGGAAACAATTTGTATTTGTTAACCTTGTATCATTAGTGGAAAAACCATGGATGGGGAGAAATCAAAATCAGTGTTGCTTGCAAGAAGATTAGAGGAGGCTATGCTAGAACAATTGATTTTAATTCCTTATAATATTGGGTAATTGTCTAAAACTATTTATTTTATGTGTTTAAATGATAATAAACTTATTAAGCTCATACTTGCGACTTGTTCAATTGTAGGTACCATTGGATATTGTTAGTCATTGATCTAATATTGATGATTGTGTACTTGCCTGATTCGATTAATTCTAAAATAAACACAAGCCTTGAAATTGTAATAAACACGTAAGTTTGTCTGGTTCGTACATTTCTAAGCAATTTGAATTACCCTAAAAATATTTTGACTTTTGGAATTTCTTTTGTAAAGTGCTTTGAAAATTTATGAAACTACCCAAAGGAGGAGGAGGACCAATCCAGTTTGGAAAGTAGTTCAGGTAATCAATATCATTTTCTCTAATTTTATCATACTTATATTTATTCTAATGGTTGTTCAACTTGATCATAACACTTTATATGTAGTTTCTAATAATAATAAAAATGCTTTCATGTAGTCCCCATAACAATCTACAAATGTGGAATATGAGTTTTATGTAATGAGGTATATGAAAAACCTCATTAGAGATCAAAGCATCATAAGAAAACAAAATGTGAGATAAATTCTAAACTTTTATTACTATTATATTCATGATACTTGTACATCTTCTTCATTATCTAATTGTTTCTAAATAGCCATGCAATTCAGTGGAAAAAAAGACTTACACGGAAACCGAACTTGATGAAGTGCAAGTTGAATGGATTAATTTCATACTAAAAAATATGAGTTGAAATCCAACATGTAAGTATGGTATAACTTCCGTTCTTTAAATTGCTAATAAACAATTTTTTTAGTTGGTAAGGAATATATAATCATTTCAAGATTTCATTTTGGATTTGTTGATTCTATATATATTTGGTTTTATGACTTTAACATATCTGGCCATACATTGAAGATTTTCATTTGTTGATTCTAGTAACAATCAAAGTTGTTATTCATTTTCTATTGATGCAGGAAATGAAGAGTCAGTGTGATGAGAAAAAGTCCAATTTTTTCTTTGTAAGACAAGAACAATCTCTATAAAAATAGTAAGTTTATTCATATGCTTCGAGCAGTTTTTGAATTAATTTGTGTTTTTATTTTTCAGGTCAAAAATTTCTTGGAGAGATGCAAAATATGGTCAAAGAATTCAAGAACTTAGTTTTTTCATTTTTTAATATATGTAATCACAGTTAAATTTTTTTTATTAATTTCTTTGTATATACCTTTGAACATTTAACTTTCATTTATGAAATATATGATTTTATTCCATTCAATGTATGGTTATGATTCAAAATATAGTATATAGTGTGTATTACATTTTTCAAATGTGCGTACAAAAATAATATTTATTATTCTTCAAATATGTCGAATTCTTTTTTTTATCACAGGTTTTATTTGTTATTAATCACACTTAAAAGATGTGATCTAAATGTTATTAATCACACTTAAAAAATATGATCTAAATATTATTAATCACACTTAAAAGATGTGATGAAATCATTTTTTAATGACACTTAAAATGTGTGATTAAAAATGACACTTTTTAATCACATTCCCAAAAATCACACTTTAATAAAACTTAAAAGGTGTGATTAAAAAACATATATCACACAAAAAAAGTGTGATCTTTCTCTGTATTTGTAGTAGTGAAAATTCAAATCCTTTACCAGAGAAAATTGAAACCAAAGAAAATTTAAATCCTTTACCAATCAAATCCTTTACTTCTGTAGAATCAAAATCGATCAATAACAAGAACAATTCACTATTCATCAAACACAAATAAATCATCAATTTACACAAATATAAAATTCTCCATTTAAATCTGAATACACAAAACATATTCAAACATGTTTTTATATATAAATTTGTATGCTAAAATGCAAAATTAAAACCTAGGGTAGCAAAAGCAATTAGAGGAAGAAGCGTGTGCAGGTTACTTCGAGAGGAGACCCAAATGATAACAACAACAGCAATTAGGAACAAACCAGCTTTATATCTCCAACTCATCATGAATCCACCAAAGACCCAAAAATTAAATTTGCAAATTTAATCAAAACTAACAAAGATCTGTGTTTTTCTCTTTGATATTTGAGTAAATTCACGATCTTTAAATTTTGTCATCGGTACAAAAACGAAGAAAGAAAAAGAAAATGAAAACCCAATGGTAGATAGTTGTTCCCACCACCACTTATCTGCTTCTTTGTTGGTGACAGAGACAGAGTTGCGGTGACAGAGACGGAGTTGCGGCGGTAATGGTAGTGGCAAAGAGGGACGCTAGTGGTGGCTGGAGAAGAGAGAAGATGAGATGATGATGCAGATGGTGACGGCAATCGCTGTCATGACTCGAACCCTCCCCTATGGGTTAAGGACATAACCGGCTAGTAATCCTGTGATTACCTATGGCCTCAGACCAAAACAGATATAATTTATCAGAGTAAAGGGACCAAACGGAAGTAAAAATTTAAAACTTTGTCCATAGAGCTGTGCTTATATGCACATCAAACAAACCATACACAGATACGTTAATAACCCACATCAGAAGTACTGCATCACAAAATTCATTACAGGCAGGATCATCCAAAACGAGTCAACCTATAACAGACTATGTACAGACATATACAAGGCCCTTGCCAACAAGGCAAAACATAAGTACATAATAAAAGGGCAAGGATGGTCTCATTCGTGAGACACAAGGTTGACTCTCCAAAACTTAGGTTGTTCCTGGCAGACTTCACTGGGGCTGGGTTTGTGCTTCTCTTGGCTCACCTACAAACACATGAATGAGCGTGAGCGATAGCCCAATGAATAATATCAAATATAGAATAATATATATTTCTAATTAGCAGATATATATAACTATACGAATTCCAAATCAAGTGACTTGTAATTTCAACATTCTGGCCTTTGGCCCATTCAGATTTCCATTCATGTCAAAACGGCCTTCGGCCCACTCATTTATGTCAAAACGGCCTTCGGCCCACTTGTTTATGTCAAAACGGCCTTCGGCCCACTCATTCATGCCAAAACGGCCTTCGGTCCATTTATATAAGTCGAAACGACCTTTGGTCCATTCATATAAGTCAAAACGACCTTTGGTCCATTCATATATGTCAAAACGACCTTTGGTCTGCGCATTTCTATCAAAACGACCTTTGGTCCATTCATATATGTCAAAACGACCTTCAATCCGTGCATTTCTATCAAAACGACCTTCGGTCTATTCAATTCTATCAAAATGACCTTTGGTCCATTTATTTATTCATATCAGACTTTCGTCCACAATCCCAAATAGCAATTCATAAAGCTTGCAAGGGAATAATCAATTGGACATTCACAAACATTCGAATATCGATATTACTCACAATGATCGGCTTGTAGATTTGCCTTGGAGCTTGACCCTACACATTTCATGAACACAAAAGGGTCATTAATAATTCCATCCGTTCCTTAATTCACATAATCCTCTTTAGGCCTTATTTTAATCTCATTAACTCATTTACCATACTTAACATATGCCTAAGAGTGCTTACAAGTGAAAGAGAACGGAAAACGAAACACAGAACGCATGAACACAATTTTAGAAAACAGGGTCCCCGCTTGAACGCCAACTTCACCGCTCGAGCGAACCCCTAAGGCCTGCAAAAGTACTGGATAGGTGAAATCTACGCTCGATCGTCCAATATGGCGCTCGAGCGGAAGGCCTCTCAACATAGCTCTCCGCTCGAGCGGACGCTATGTCTGCAAAAAGTACTGGATGTATCATTTTTACGCTCGAGCGTGAACTAGGACGCTCGAGCGGAAGTTCATCCTCCGTGATCCCCACTCGAGCGTGAACTTCCCCGCTCGAGCGGACACCATGCCTGCAAGAACAAAATACTGGGAGCTCGAAATCCCTGCTCGAGCGGACATCAAAATTCTGGGTTTCCCAGATTGTGTTCTTGAGCTCCAAAACAGTTTTCCAGCTACAATTCTTGCATGCAATGGCTCAAATCTCAAATATAATTGTCCTAACATGGTATAGACCCTTAATTACAACTCAATGAGGCTCAATTTACAAATAATTCACATGCATGCCCCCAAAACTCGTTCTAATATGGTAAAATCATGCATTCAAACTCATCTCTTAATTACTCAAACATGCATGCTAATTTTTGACCTCATTTCCAACCCAAACAAAAAAAATGGTGTTCATTCTCATGGAACACAACAAAAGCATGCTTGCATGTAAGATTTAACACCTTTACTTCCATATTCAACTCAATACATGCTAAATTATGCAATTCTACAACAATTATATACATGCATGCCTTCATTGATCATCAATTAAACACAAACAACTCAATTTCCTTATAATCAAGCTAACTCATGTTCTTGGTCATTAACCACACTTGAATTTACAAATTTACAAACAAAAATCCATGAGTTTGCTTACCTAAGAGTTCAATCTCCCAAACTATAATAAAATCTTGGGTTTGATCTTCAAGTCCTCCAAACCTTGAACCAAAATCACCCAATCCTCTCGCTCTCTCTCTAACAGCCGACCCTCCTCCTTTCTTCTTAGAGTTGATCAGCCAAAATCAATGTAAAGGGAAGGAATTGGTTTTAATAAGGCTTATAATAGCCCCACTCACAAATTATTTTAACATAAAATAATTGGGCACTCAAATTAATCAGTTTAAATCGACCAGAATAAATTTTCAATTAAATTTCACCGTAGGTTCTAAAAATTATGCCAATCACAGTGGCGTAATCAATTTCGGGTTCTGTGGTCGATAAGACCCTCAATTTAATTTTCGAAGCAAATAATCAAACAGATATTCCTACGGTGAACAGATAGAAATTCAAAACCACATAATGGCATACAAAATCATACCAAAACATATAATCACTTACGTATTAGGGACCAATTAACATAATACAGAACAGGGGTATCACAATTGCGATCTGAGGTGATGAGGTGGTGGCGATTTGAGACGATGATAGAGACGGCAGTGACGGTGAGAAACCGAAGATGAGAGAAGAGGAGGAGAAAGATAAATCTAGGGAAGGAGAGAGAGAGAAAGATCTAAGGTTTTGAATTGGTAGATGAGATCGACGAGAGAGAGAGAGAGAGAGAGAGAGAGAGAGAGAGAAGAGCAGCTGAGAGAAAAAAGCAGTGGGAGAGAGAGATAGAGAGCATGAGATATATCAAATTTCTCTGTGATAGATAGGTGTGGGGTTGAAGGACCTTACACATTAAAAAATAATATTGTGGATCTCTTCCATTACTAAAAATGATAGAGACTTTAGACTAATTTTTCCTAATATATTATGCATAATAATTTATGATTAATCAGAATTAAAAGATGTGAGATGTGAAATAAGTGAGTGAAAATTAATGTTAATTGTAATACTTTAATTTATTATATAAAAAAAATAATGTATTATATCATATAAATATAATCGGGTGGGGATGAATGGCGTGGGAAGTAAAATTTGTCTCTACTCCACTTTTTCATCATGCGAGAAAAAAAACTTACACAAAACAAAGCAAGGCATGTCAGGACTAACTGGGGCAAGAAATTGTTATCCTCATGTTTGATTCACAAAATTAATAGTGAAGTGTTAATAATTTTATTAAATTAATGTGGTATTTATTATCTAATTAGATTAATATCCATTGGATTAATAATTCCACCCCTACCCCATTACTAATAATCTTACAAATTTGTTGGATTAATTATCCATTGAATTAATAATCCTAAACCAAAATGTTAAAACAAATATAGAATAATTGGGCCCATGGATTAATAATTTCAATTCCATGCTCTAATCCACCCAATCAAATATGCCCAGTATAAGATTTTAAATTTGGGTCACCACTATGAGTTATTGAGAGTTGTTTAATCGTTAAATTTAAAATATTAAGATTAATTAAATTGTGCCTAAATTAATTCAAACACAATATTAAAAAAAAAAGGGGTAAAATTGCATTTCAGTGATGCCAAACAAAAAATACATATATAAAAAAAATTTATGCGCCAACTGTACGTCTCATGAGCTAACTGTACTGTCTTCATGCACGTGAGTCAACTGTATGCCTTTATGGCCGTCCCTTCATGGGTCAACTATTTCTGCTAGTGCTAATAAATGTACCACGTATGATTAACTGCAACTTCTGATTATGAATCTGTGTCTACTATGAATTATGATTTTTGAACATGAATATGAATCCATTTCTGATAACTATTAAATTATGTTTCCTATAACTGTTATGGACAACATTCATTAAACCCCTTTACTCTATTATTATTCACTAGGTTTCAGCTCACTATTTATATTATGTATGTAGGTGAGCAGGCATGTGATCAGGCCCAGGGTTGACGGCCTAAGTTTCCGTTTTTGTCAGCCAACCTTTGCGCCTCCCGAAGAGGTTCCGGATGAAGTCAAGTTTTGTGGCTGTTTTTGTAATCATAGTAGACTATGTTGTTTGTTAAGTTGTGGGCGAGATTTTTATCATGTACGCCTATGTGTGATATGTAAATATTATATCCTTTGACTTCAACCGAAAGTCTATGAAAGTTTTGAACTATTCTGTCCCATGTATGTCATCACAGCTCATTGGATCTTGTATATTTTCTTCCGCAGCCCCTAACTATATGTTAACCTGTCAAGAGGCCTTTGGTAATCCCAAGATTACTGGTCGGTTACAATGCTAAACCCATAGGGGCAGGTTTAGGTCATGACAATACTTCTCATATCCTGCCTACTGATGGAAATGATGCATGGTTACCAGCAACAGAACCAAAATCTAATAAAAGAAAAAGCAGAGGTTCGACAACATTACCAGATGTCATAAAGGATAGGAGTTCTGGTGTACGAAAAGCCATTGATTATAACGAGAATGGTCAATTGATTGGAAACAATTCAATCAAATGTTCAAGCTATCATGGGGTGTTGGCTCGCACAATGGTTCCAATATGCTATAAGGATTGGTTTGAGGTGCCAGTTGATCTGAAAGAAAAATTATGGAGTTATGTGGAGGTAAGTAAGACACTTAAACTTGTATTTAAGTGCAATCAAAATTTGAATTTTATAACATTATATTTTTTCATTACTCAGTTAACATACAAAGCGGATGAAAGAAGTCAAAAAAAAGTATTATCTTCAATTTGTTCAAAATGGAGGACATTCAAGAAAGAACTTACCAAGTACATACGTGAAAACAAGTCCAATCCTGAGATCATATCAAACTCACCAGCAATTTATGGATTCGTTGAACAAAGACATTGGGACTCATTTCTTGAAGGGCGACTATCAAAAGAGTTTGAGGTAAAAATAATCAAACTTTAGTTATTTAAAATGTCAGTATTAAATGCTAGACCCATCAAACTTTGTATAGTTCTGTAATAACAGGGGCATGCCCCTTGTAATCTTGTAAATTTTCTGTTTTATTTTATGACTTATTCACCCAAAAAAAATATTAAATGCCATACATTTGGATTAACTTTGTGTGTTACATTTTTAAAGATTTTGAGCTAAGTTCAGAAATGGAGACGAAGTCAAAATAAGTATAACCATAGAATCAGTCGAAAGGGCTATGCTCGCTTTCAAAAAGACTATGTAAGTGGTTACAAATTTTATAATTTAATATCAATTTTGATATGATTATTTTGAAAAATTGATGGATGTTTGACTGATAGAAACGTATGACCGGATCTACTAAAGATTTGGACAAAAGCATTCTATGGGAAAAGGCTCGTCAAAATAAAAATGGAGAATATGATAACAAGACAATTATGGAACAAGTTGTGAGAATTGTAAGATATTTGTGTGTACTGATTGCATTTATTTTATACTACCTCAACTGTTCATCTTTCTTATATAGTAATGTAATATTGTAGGATGAGTTGACCAAATAAAAAAGTGATGGGAGTTTAAAGACTGAAGGAAATTCTTACTATGGCATTGGGTACTCCTGAATCTTTTAGTCAAGTAAGGGGTGTAGGAAATTTTGTCACACCTAGCACCTACTTTCATTTGCCTAGACGTGGGAATCAGTTATATTGGGAGAAGAAATGTAATGATCTTGAGGCAGTGGTGGTACAATTGCAAGCTAGGCTTGTGCAGTGGAACAACAAATACCAAATACACCAGAATCTGAACATGTTAGTTCAAACACCTTGAGAAGTGGTTATGAAGGAAATTTTCAGCCTGATTTTTTGTCAACAGAAAACAGAGTGAGAACTAAGGATGACATTCCACCCCAAGCTCTTACCCAAAAGATTATAAAGGTGTATAGCATTTAGAACACCTAAAGTTGTTATATTTTCTAATACTGTTAGTAATTTTATTAGTGCTTTTGTTGTTATCTATGTGTTTGTTATAGAGCAAATGTTCAAACACGTTGAAAAGTGGTGGTAGAGGCAATTTTCAACATGATTCTATCTTAGCAAAAAATAGGGTGAGAACTAAGGACGACATTCCACCTCAAGATCCTAAACAAAATAAGAAAAAGGTGTGTAGTTTTTATATATTGATGTTATAATTTCTAATATCGTTAGTGATATTCTTAGAAGTTCCATTGTTAACTTTGTGTGTTATAGGGCAAACCGTGAAAATATTGTTGCTCATGGTACGGTGTATAAGAGAATTGAACCCAATGAAGCCATTCACATGGTGCCATTAGGAGAATCAAATGTACGTGTGTCTATTGAAGTTGTTATTCAAAAAGATGTCCCTCTTCCTATACCTATCCCAGATGAGAAGCTTATTGTTGGAGAAGCAATGAGATTTTTTGTTTCTTGGCCCAAAAATCTTGTATTGGTCGATGATGAGGTAAAATATTCAAACTTAGAAACTTTATTACACTTTCCTAAAATTAAAGTTGACTTGTATTTGTTTATTTCGAAAATTTTAAACTTATGGAGCTTCAATTAATGTTGAATGTGAAAAATATCAAGAGTCCATTCAATCTTTTGTTTCATTAGTCAAGCATATCAAGTATGGTGAAGCCATAGACATTCCACTAGAGAAAGACATATTTGGGGTGTAGATCAATATCCAACTTCAGAAAGTAGACATGGAGTACATATGTCATGTAAAAGAATTACTTGTTACATGTATCATGTTGTACATAAGGTAAGGAAAATTTGTTACATCAATAGCTATTTCTGAAGATTTTATGAATTACGAATTTAATTAACATTTGTTTATTTTATTAGTGTAGACGTCCCCGAACGCCCCGGGAGGGATGAGCCCCGTTCTGTTCATTTTGGCTCACTACAGTTCAGGACTCAAATTGTCACAGTTCTTAATCTGAACCAAAGAGTCCAAATCCGGCAAATCGTTTTGAGAAAACAGATTTTTGAAAGCAGTGCCAAACATGGACTGCTTTGCCAGATACAGAGTCACCACCTAAATATTTTATTTTGGGAAATTTAGGAAACCCTGACTCGTTGCCTAAGGCCACGTATCCGTCATCACCAAAGTTGCCTCAGCTCGGGAACTTGGGTATGATTGGGGAAGGTCACTTCGTGAGCACCATCATAGATCAAAGATCGGCCTCTACTAACCATGATATCTAGTTTTGAAAACATTATGCGTTCTTATTCCGGTTATTAGCCTAGATTTTACTATGTGATGCGCACAACATATAACTTGTCCATATTGATCGGTTGTGAAAACTCTAAGCCATCTAGATCCATCAGAACCATAGCTCCACCTGACCAAATAGACTTAATGATGTAAGGACCAGTCCAGTTGGGTCTAAACTTGCCCCTTGGGTCGTGGATGGGAGCTCGGTTGTCCTTGAGCACCAAATCTCCTTCTTTTAGATTCCTGGACTTAACTTTCTTGTTAAAAGCCCGGGCAATTCTGCGCTGATAACCTTGAACATGGTATATTGCTTTCAGTCTTCTCTCATCAAAAAGCATGAGTTCCTCAAACCTGCTCTGCTGCCAATCTGCTTCGGTTATTTGACACTTAGCCAATACTCGCAATGACGGAACTTCAATCTCAATAGGTAGAACGGCCTCCATTCCATAAACCAATGAATACGGAGTCGCCCCAGTAGAAGTTCTGATTGAAGTCCGGTAGCCCCACAGAGCAAACGGCAGCTTATCTGGCCAATCCCGGTAGGTTCCACCATCTTCTGCAGTATGTGTTTGATGTTCTTGTTGGCGGCCTCAACTGCTCCGTCGGTTTGCGGCCGATAGGTAGATGACTTATGAAAAGCCATATTGTATTTTTCCAACAAGTCAATCACTTCTTTCTTGAAGTGGGAACTGTTTTCTGAAATTATCTCGTTTGGGACCCCGTAGCGACAAATGATGTTGTTTCTGATAAACTTTGCAACATGTGAAGCCTTCAACACTGCGTAAGATTGGGCCTCGACCCACTTCGTGAAGTAATCTATCGCGACCAGGATGAACTCATGCCCATTCGTCCCTTTTGGAGTGACAGCCCCAATCATATCAATTTCCCAGAATGAAAATGGCCATGGCGAAGTCATATTGTACAGCTTCGACGGCGGAATGTTTATGCGATTTGCATGAATTTGACATTTGTGGCATCGCCTAACAAAACCGATACAATCCTCCTCCATGGTGGACCAGTAGTAACCCTGTCTAAGGATCTTCCGTGTTAGCATTACTCCGTTCATATGCGCACCGCATTCCCCTCTATGGATGGCTTCCATTAGACGCTTTGATTCTTCGGCATCGACACATAGCTTATGTATTCCCAAATGACCTCTTTTATACAGCTTACCCCCACAGATAATGAACTGAACGACCATTCTTCTGATTGCCCTTTTATCCTTGGCATTTACCCCTGGCGGCTATGCTTCCTTCTCCAAGAAATTCCAAATGTCGTGATACCAGGGGTTTTTGTCCTGAAGCTCATCTATAACAGCAATCGACTCGTAGGCTGGTGCAAATTTCTGGTCAATGATGACTGGACGCATCCGGACTCCGAACGGGATGTCTATCATGGAAGATAGAGTTGCTAAAGAATCTGCGAACCTGTTGTTCTCTCTTAGTAGATGAGCAAAGTTTAGCTTCTCAAACCGAGGAATTAACAAGTCCAAGGTCTGGTGATACATTATCATCTTTTCTTCTTTGACTTTCCAGTCTCCTTTTGCTTGAGACATAACAAGGTTCGAGTCCCCGATGACGTCCAATCGTCTTGCCCCTAGCTCCAAGGCTGCTTCTAGACCGGCAATGCATGCCTCATATTCTACTTCGTTGTTCGAGACTTTGAATCGGAGTTTGAAGGCTAGAGGGATACAGGACTTGTCGGGTGCAGCAGCAGCACTCCTATCCTATACCCGTATTGATTTGATGCTCCGTCAAAGTACATCGTCCAAGTTTCATTGTCGATGTGCAAAATGGCTTCATCTGGGAATAAGTACTCAACTGCTTCACCCACTTCTACCGGATGATCGGCTAAGAATTCTGCTACTGCTCTTCCCTTGACTGACTTGCATGTCACATATATCAGATCAAATTCGGAGAGCAACAAAGAATCAACGAAGTAGCCTACCCGTAAGTCTTTGGTTTCTCGAAAAGATATTTGATGGGATCGAGTCATGAAACCAACATTACGGAGTGAGCTAACAGTAGTGCCTTGACTTCACAGTAGTCCATACCAAAGCTAAGCAAGCCTTTTCCAATGGTGTGTAGTGAGTCTCATACTCTAGCATCTTTTTGCTCAGATAGTAGATGGCTTTCTCTACTTTGTCCTCTGATTCTTGCGCGAGCATACAGCCCATTGTAGTCTCAGTCATTGAAAGGTACAATATCAACGGCTTCTCCGGCTCTGGCGGTGACAATACGGGCGGGTTCTGTAAGTATTCCTTGATTTGTTCAAAAGCAGCTTGGCATCGGCCGTCCCATTGGAATTTCTTGCCTTTCTTCAGGAGACCAAAAAGTGGTTCACAAGTCAAGGTTAATTTTGAGATAAACCATCTTATAAATTGCACTTTACCCAGAAAGCCTCGCACCTCCTTTTCAGTCCTTGGTGGGGGCATTTCTAGGATGGCCTTGATTTTGGAAAGGTCAACTTCGATACCTCTTTGTGTAATCAGAAACCCCAGCATTTTTCTCGCTGTAACACCGAACGTACATTTTTGAGGATTCAGCTGCAACCAGAATTCTCTGATCCTTTGAAAGAACTTTTGCAAGGCGGTGTAGTGGCCCTCTCTTTCTTTGGACTTGACAATCATGTCGTCCACGTACACCTCAACCTCTTTGTGGATCATGTCATGCAATATTGTGGTCGCGGCTCGTTGATAAGTAGCTCCAGCATTCTTCAACCCAAATGGCATCACTCTGTAGCAGTATGTCCCCCACGGGGTGGTGAATGCAGTCTTTTCCTGGTCTTCAGGTGCCATCACTATCTGATTGTACCCTGAGAAGTTATCCATAAATGAAAGTAACGCATGCCCTGCCGTAAAGTCTACTAACTCATCAATATGCGGCAAGGGAAAGTCGTCATTCGGACTGGCTCTGTTCAAATCCCTGAAATCCACACATACCCAGATCTTGCATCCTTCTTTGGCACTGGAACAATGTTGGCCAACCAAGTCGGGTATTCGGATACCAGCAGGAAGCCTGCGTCGATTTGCTTGGTGACCTCTTCCTGAATCTTGAGAGCCCAATCCGGGCGGATCCTTCTAAGTTTCGCTTGATGTGTCCGCCTCGTGGTCAAGGGATCCGGTCTTTGTACAATCTCAGGATTGATCCCAGGCATGTCTTCGTAGGACCACGCGAAAACATCTTTGAAATCTTTTAATAAAGCGACTAAGCGTTCGCGTTCCTCCGAAGACAACGTGGACCCGATCTGAACTAGCCGCGGGTCCTCCTCAGTACCAATATTCACGGTAGTGATTTCATCTATTAGGGGTTTAACAAATCTCTCCTGCTCTTGTTCAATTAAGCGTTACAAAACCGGAGGAATTTCTTCCTCGTCGTTTTCATCAAAATTTTGAAAGTCTGAATTAATGCAACAAATCAAGGGCACAGAAAAGTACTCAGAAACCACAGTTATTTGATTCTCATTAAGCACATGCAAATCGTCCGATTCCTCGGTTACAACAGACTCAAATGAGAAAGAAAAAGACGACCTGGACAAGACTGTGGCATCCGGGTTATCATCCCCAGGGTTACCAGACTCAAACTCAGTCGAGCTGGAACCTGATTCCGACTCACAAGACTCGATGAAATCAAATTCCGGCTCACTACCTGACCCGGTATTGTTGGACAAAAATCCCTCCTCGTATTGCCAAGTGAGAGAGGGTGCGATAGATGCATCCAAAATAGTTGCTGGTAGGCCCACAGCCATTTCATTCCCAATCATGGAAACCGAGAAGTTATCCCCTAAGCACTTATGGTCGATCGAAGGATCTGAAAGTAGATATGCCAATGCTACCCCCATTTCAATTTTAGCGCCCTCGAAATCCACTTCCTTACACTACTCAACCTCAGCTGATGGGTCTGTCTGCTCTTCGGCAACGTCATTCCCGGATAATTGTAGGTCAAAAAAAAATCTAGAAGCCTGGCACGTGCTTCTTCTTCGCGTTCAGCCACGGCTCGGGGAAGCCACAAAACAGAAAGTCCTCTCCCTCCTAGACGAAACGTCCGTTTAGGGTACCCTGAATGGGCCGGTGCATCAAGTCAAAAGGCTTCCCTGCCTTCTTTGCTCTGGCTTTCCCAGCCACTTCCGTTCCTTTTTGTACCCAATCCTCCTTGGTGGGCAGATAACCCAATCCAAAGGTATGGAGGTTATGTGGCACTTTGGCCAATGTTGCGATACCCTTCCGGCCGCTCCTTCCCAATCCCATCCCGGGGATGTGTTATAGCTTGTTCATGAGGTACACAGATTGAGCATTGACGTATACTCCGTCATTAACAGCCATGATGTTTTGCACAACCTGAGCCTCAGCTAAGGTAAACCCTGACACAAACACGTCTTCCATGTCGTGCTCGATCTCTAGGACTGGTATAGATACCTCTGGCAGTGGGTGGATTGATGAATTCCTGAAAACAATGGCTACTCCCTTTCCATAGGGGTATTTCACCATCTGATGCAAAGTGGAAGAGACCGCCTTTACTTGGTGCAACCACGGCTGCCCCAAGAGTAAATTGAAGGTTACAGGAACATCCAAGACATGAAATTCAATGTTTTGTTGTCCTGGACCAACCTGGGTCTGAATTTTGACAGTCCCCATCACCTCCCTGCTGGTGTTATCATAAGCTCTGATCACTTGAGTAGTCGGCACGAAGTCCGCGGGCTTTAACCCGATTGCATATGCCGTCCTTGATGGACACACATTAGTGGCGGATCTCGTGTCGATAAGAACTACTGGCACCCACTTGTCTCTACACTCCACAGAGATGTAGAGGTGTTTGTTATGATTTGCGCCCTCAGGCGGCAGTTCTTTGTCCGAAAAGGTTATCGTCGGGGAACCTCCTCCCGGAAAGACCAATCCAACTAGCTGCTCTGGTGTGGTATCTATAGAGAGTTTAGCTTTGTCCATAGCAGATAGGATAGCCTGTCTGTGCACTCGTGACGCCATAAGCAGTCCCCAGATGGAGATGTCTGCTTGTATCTTCTTTAACTGCTTCAGCACAACTTCTTCTTCGATCTGTTTCTCTTTCTATCTCTCAGCTTCCTTATCCTTCCCAGAAGCCTCGGGCTGGTCTAGGTGCGGGGCTTGAAATACCGCCACTTCTTGTCATGTGATCAACCTCATTGAGATACCATGTGTCATTTAGTTGATTACTTCCCCAATCCTCGTCTGTGTGGGCAAGACATAAATCATCATCTTTCCACCACATTCCGTTGGCATTCGAAAGGCACCTGTTTGGCTCCAGCATGGTTGTACTCGCAGCACTTTCAGCCCACATGCTCATAGCATCTTCTATCCTTATGCCCCCAGCATTTTCAATCCCCTCATGGGTTTTGGCTTTCCCGGTTCTCTCAGAACCCTGTTGTTCCACCTACGTCGCCATGATCTGTTGTTCACTTTCCTGTATTACGGCGAAATTCTTCGTACCGGCGCCCTCCGGCAATGTACTCTGACTTTCGGCCCTTCCGGCCACCACTAGTACCCTCGCCCCTGCCGGGCCCTATTCTGGTTGGAACTCTACAACATCCGGTTGATCATCCAGCCATCCGGCAGCCTCTGCCGATTCCTCATACTCAAACTAGTTGACTACTGTGTCCCCTGATTCTTGGTCATTGAAAAACTGTAGGTTGGCAAAGCCTTCTTCCACGGCCGTCAAATCATCCATCCCCTGCTCAAATCTATCCCCCTGGATCACACACAGTTTTGCTTTCTCTGGCAATTCTATACTTGGCTCAAACTGGCCTGCTGACAAAATGTACTCACTCGGATGGTAGGCTTCCCCAGCAAAATTCCCAGACTGCTCAAACCCTGACTTAACAGTTCCATCCTCCTCTGCAATCTCCCCTGCACCGTCTTCAACAGCCACCACCATTGGCTCAGGTTGGGTTGTAGAGATGTCCAACATGCACAAAAAGTCAGTGCAGTCGGGAAGGAGCACCTCCGGCTTAAGTAGATGGGAAGGAGTGATATAGATGCTAGGATCGTAAAACACGACCCCAGTTTGGATAAAGTTAATTCTTTTGGGAGGTGGAGCTTGGTTGTGTGTGGAGAGTGGGTTAGTTGTGACATTAGGCCTCTCTGGTGGCAAAATCACATGTTTGTCAACGAGATCCTGAATCTCGTGACGCAATCTGAAATATTGGTCGGTGTCATGACCGTGTTGCTGGTGATATGCACAATATTTGGCCAGGTTGTGAGTGGGGGGTAGTGGATTTGGTAACGGCCTCGGCTCCAGGGGTTTTAGATGCCCTTTTCTGATTAAGACCCCTAGAGCCTTGGACAGGTGCATGTACAATGGGGTGAAAGTTCTTTGGCCTCTGGGTTGGTACTTGGTGGTCTGTGTATTACTTTCGGATGCACCGGAGAAGGGTGTGGCTGCCATGGGCCTTGGAAGGGGAGGGGGAATGGTGGCGACCATGCTTACGTCCGAAGTTCTCGTAGTTGCAGCGCTACTCGGGCCTGCATTGTTATTGTGGTTAAAGGTTCTTCGAGGTTGCTCCCTGTCTTGGTCAATCAGACCCTGTTTCATTGCATCTTCAATTTGTACTCCCATCTCGTACAGATCCGAAAAAGTGGGGAAGGGGAGCACAATCATCTTTCGCATCAGTTTTGGTTGGATATTGTGCACAATCATCCTGATCTGGTCCTTATCAGTGGGCCTTAAAGTCATCATCGAGGCCTTCGCCTTCCACCGGGTCACAAAATTCGAGAAACTCTCTTTGGGCTCATGCCTTGTTGTTTCGAGATCACGGGTTGTAATCTCGATTTGGGTGTTATAAGAGTATTGCGCAACAAAGGCCTCGGCCATTTCATCCCAACTCTGCTTGACATCATCCTCCAACTTCGCGTACTAGATAGCGGCCACACCCGACAGGGTTCGGCCGAATAGCGAAAGATTCTGGGGTCTGGTGAGGAAGATTGGCCGTAATATATCTGAGAACAGTCGGAGGAGGACCATGGAATCACCAGATCCGTCGAAGCGATCAATCTGCAACATTTTGAATCTATCCGGCAATGTCACGGCCACATCGGTATATCCGTCCTCGATATCTGGAATAGCCTTTACCCCTTGGAATTTTTTGAATAGCTTCTCGAGCTTGCTCAATTTCAGTGTTGTAGGGTCTACTTCGAACTCAAAGGGAGAGTCTGGGTGGTTGACGGGTGTATGTACCTTGGACAGTTAAGGCGGGAGTGGGGGCGGAGCTGGCCCCGTTGGAAGGTCTGTGTCCTCCTGGATGTTCTGGACATTTGGCAAGGTATTTTGGATGTTTGGGAGGACATTCTGGGTAGTTGGTGTCTGTTCGGGTAACGGGACCCCTGGTGGAGGAGGAACTAGATGTGAGACAGATGCTACATTCTGCTGTTGCAGTCTAGTGATGAGCTCGGCCTGCTGGGCCATGATTGTGGCCTGCTGTTTAGAGAACTCCGCTTGGTGGACAGCGTCCTCTTGCATTTGCTTCATGCTTTCTTGGAGTTGGAGCATTATTTCTTCCATTCCGGCCATATTCTGTTGGTGCTGCTGACTGACTGGTATGTGTATTTCTATGGTAGAAACTGAGACCTCAACCCGACTGTTCACTGCTAGGGTAGACCACTGCTCTAGTAACCTCTGCTCAGACATACTGCGCTTTCTCGGCCTTCTTCTGACAACCGAGGGTAGAGAATGGAACACTGGCTGTCCGTCAACCAGATCCTCAGATCGATTGAGCTGACGACCTCTTGTCCAAAGTGCTTGGGGAATATCTGCTGGCTTGGAAGCAATTGTGCTAAAACTGCCCTAGCAAAGATAAATAAAGCAATAAAGAAATAAATAACCAGATAAACGAACAGTATATCAGCTTAAAATAAATACACAACACACAGCTGGGCATAACAACACACGGTCGATAAACTGAATACACACTGTCCTCAAACACTGATCATTATCCTCAATCATCGTCCAAAATCAATTCGATACTCCGCAGATAACTGATTCTCAAACACTGAACTGATGCCCGCAGGCCTGATGCCCAAACTCATAAACTGATACATGCATTCCTGTAGAGACGCACTCTAAAAGCACATAACAGATAAGTGAGAGCCAAAACACCCTTATGTTGGGGTAGGGTTTCCCTGTCCTATTTCGTCAGGAGCTAGGGTTTCACTACGTACGCAGCGGTTTCAAACAACCTATATCGGGTCAGGAACCTGTCCTAGCTTGGAATGGTCACTATAGATTCCGAATATGCACTAGGTCGAATGGTCAAAAGGGTGCCCCGGTAAAACCGGGGTTTGTGTTCCCATACTGGCAGAGCCCGTAACCGGTAAGCCTTATGGCACGCAGCCTCTGGCAAACCGCTCAGGAATAGCAGATGGCAAACACGGTATCCTAGGCACACCAATGCACATGCAATGCAAAGAAACACACAAGTGTAGTCAAAACCAGATATCATGAGTTCGAGTCAAGTCCTCTAAAGTCCCCAGCGGAGTCGCCAGAAACTGTAGACGTCCTCGAACGCCCCGGAAGGGATGAGTCCCGTTCCATTCATCTTAGGCTCACTACAATTCAGGACTAAAATTGTCACGGTTCGTAATCTGAACCAAAGAGTCCAAATCCGGCAAATCGTTTTGAGAAAACAATTTTGAAAGAAGTGCCAAACATGGACTGTTTTGCCAGATACAGAATCGCCACCTAAATATTTTATTTTTGGGAAATTTAGGAAACCCTGACTCGTATCTAAGGCCACATGTCCGTCATCACCAAAGTTGCCTCGGCTCGGGAACTTGGATACGATTGGGGAAGGTCACTTCGTGAGCACCCCCGCTCGCCCGAGCAAAGATCGGCCTCTACTAACCATGATATCTAGTTTTGAAAACATTATGCATTCTTATTCCGGTTATTAGCCTAGATTTTACTATGTGATGTGCACAGCATACAAGTATAGACTGGATCGCCTAAATTGGAACAAAACATTTCATGTTTGTTTTTGAAAGATGGTTTGTTACTCACAAGTAGGCTTAAAATGCAGATTTTGCTACCCTCAGGTGGGCTTAGAAAAGATGGTTTTGCCACTATCTAGTGGGCTTAAAACTCACAGTTGATGATTTGTTCCAATCCAAATAACCCAACCTTCACCCATAGGCATTCAGGCAGTTATATCACAAAAGCATACAGCCTCATGGTAAGCATGCTATCATAGCAGTCACTCACACACATGCAAGGATGCTAAAGCATAAAACTTACCGAGTACTCCAAGCCAAAACAGAAGCTAGGTTAGAAATCCATGCATGATCCTAACTATACAGAAATGCCTAATGCAACACATGCAATAATGCAACTAAGATAGGCTCGGCTATTCTAAACATGGCATATAGAATGCTACAACTAACAAGTACTCAACTTGGAATTGAAATACAATACAATGAGTTATGATGAGCCAAGCCCGATGCATGCAAAACAGATGAATGAATGCAAACATGCTATCATACTGTATGCTAATTGAAACATGCCCTAATCTAACCATCATAAGCTGGTAAATAAAAGGGAGAAAGACGTGGGGTTGGAAGACATACATCACACACACACACACTTATTACAACATCGCCCTCGCTCGGAGGGTCCAAATATACAATCTCAAATAAATAATACAATCCCAATAAATACAAAATCCTAATTAATTAACAAATTAATCTAGGAAAGCAGTAAATTGGTATGCAAGCTAGGGACTGCCTCGACTCTGCTCCGAATGATAAATGATGCATGTTCGGGTTGCTTGGCGCGAAAATCCATTGCGATGCCCCGATTAGCCTCTGTTTATGATTATGCCCAGAATATTGCACGAAGTCCCAAGAGATTGCCGGTTTCTGATTTGCTGCAACAGAGAGCAGGAAAGGGGCATGGCAATGTATTTTCACATATGTATGCTTGACTACTCTTCAGGGAGTGTAGTCTTCAATCCTCGTGCCACCAATCGCGCATCTCGATGCGTGACGGCCAAGGAGTCGATTTGCACGACTCAATATGGAATGAATGCACATATAAACACAACAAGGCCTACACTCCATCATGGATGATCCGGAGTGTCGGCGATTGGGAATTGAGACACGTTTCGTCATTCGGAGTACAAAACGTCTCTTGTTTCCCGTGCTTGGGCTAACTCCTATCCCAAACACAATTGTGTTTGGTAACGTTTACGTTTTCAGTTTATATTTACAAAAATTTTATAAACTGGTTTTTGTTTATTTTTAGAAAAACATAAACTACAAACGCGTTTGGTAATTGACAAAATGTTTTAAAAAATTTTAAAATATAAAAAAGAGTAAGAAATGGCAAGTGGCGGCGGAAGACGGTGGTGAAAAATGGTGACGGTGGGTGGTGGGTGGTGGTGGGTGGATGGGTGGGTGACGGTGGCAGGTGGTAGCGAGTGGGTGGTGGTGAAGCGAGTGGGTGGTGGGGACGGGTGGTGGTGGTGGGTAGGTGAGCGGTGGTGGTGGGTGGGTGGGTGATGGTGGCGGGAGGTGGGTGGTGGGTGGGTGATGGTGGCGGGAGGTGGGTGGTAGCGAGTGGGTGATGGTGGCGTGTGGGTGGCGGGTGGTGGCAGTGGCGGGAGGTGGGCGTGGTGGTGGCAGTGGTGGTGGATGGTAGCGAGTGGATGGTAGTGGTGGTGGTGGCGGGTGGCGGTGGTGGTGGCAGATGGGTGGCGGGTAGGTAACGGGTGGTGGTGGTGGTGGTAGGTGGGGTGATGGTGGCGAGGGTAGTGGTAGCGAGGTGGTGGTGGTGGGAGGTGGGTGGTGGGTGATGGTGGTGGTGGTGGTGGTGGTGGTGGGTGGTGGGTGGCACGTGGCTGGTAGTGGTAGGTAGGTAGTGAGTGGTAGTGGCAAGTAGGTAGCGGGTGGTGGTGGCGGGCGGTGGATGGTAGTGGCGGGTGGATGGCAGGTGGGTAGTGGGTGGTGGTGGTGGGGGGTGGGTGGTGGTGGCGGAAGACGGTGGTAGAAAATGGTGGTAGATGGTGGTTAGTGTTGGGTAGTAAAAAAAAAAAAAAAAAACTGAAAACTCAAAATGGAAACATATTTTTTGTGTTTTCATTTTTTGGCCAAATTTATAAACTAAGACCACTGATTTATAAATCAAAAATTTTACCAAACAAGTTTTTATTTGAGTTTTTAAAATTTTTGTAAATATAAACAGAAAACTGAAAACGTAAGTGTTACCAAACGGCACGCAAATGAGATGGCATGCACTATGTAACTAATATACAACCTAGCATGCACAATGCTATGAAATGGCATACACAATGCATGATGTAACATGGCATACACGATGCTCTAACATGCAACCTAGCATACGCAATGCATTGAAATGAAATGGCATACGCAATGCATGATGGACTTATGCCAACATGAGTGGACCTCAGCCACACTCACATCAGTGGCCATAAGATGAAAATGAGACACTCGAGATGCGTGCACACATGCACGCAAACCGATGACCGAACCTAAGGCACGAATGCCACTCTAATAAGGTATGGCAAGGCACAAAATATGGCATACAAACATGCAAGTTCTATCATTGAAATGTGATGCAAAATGACCCCGAAACATGGAAGCATGGCACCCGATGCATCGAATGGTCTCGAAACACAAAACTAGGCACATGCATTGGCCTATAGCTATACAAAACATGCATTATTTGATCATGAAGCATAAAGACAGAGCCAAGGCAGTCCCAAAATATGAACATTTCTAGTTCAAAGCATGGCCAAAAGATGCTAGCAAGATGGCCTAAAATAGCATGCGATTTTGACTAGCAAACATGATTTACATGGCATGTATATGAAGCAAGTGAGAACTTATCAAACCAGCCAAAATCAGTGAACAAAACATGCCAAAATATGCCCAAATAAACATGGAGAGGCAGCCAACACATTCACAAATGAGGGGCTCCTTTGGAAGGCATACAAAGGGATTATTAAGCACATACAAGATGGACACTTAGCATAGCACAAACAACTCTGGAAATCAAATATGATAGCTCCAAAACTCACCAAATTGACCCCGAAATGTGACTAAGAAGCATGCAAGGAGGGGTCCCTTTGGAAGGCCAAAATGACCATTAAACAAGTCAAGGTGAGAGGGGGTCATCCCCCTCTGATTTGGAGGCTTAAAACAGTGTGTTAGCCACTGAAAATCCACTAGATTTCAGTGGCTAGATGGCCAAACAAAGCATGCAACAAGAGCCTAGGTGTATGGCTCAAAATAAGATACAATCAAGCATACAATGAGGCATATGATCTCAAACAAAAATGGGACCTCAAAAAAACTTGAAGATGAGATTAAAACAAGATATTTTTTAGTTTATGACAACTCTAAAAAATGAACACTAGTAGGGCTAACCTATCATGAAAAAATGGCCCTAAAAGAGAGATTAGAGACAAGGGATAGTATCTGGCCCCAAATAGCAAAGAGCCCTTCAAAAAAGTTGAAGAGGGGCTCAAAACAAGATACTTTACAGTTTATATCAAGTCTCAAAAATAAGCACAAGTAGGGCTAAACTATCATGCAAAAATGGGCCTACAAAGAGAGATAGGAGACAAGTGGTAGTAGATGGCTTCAAACAGAGGAGAGCCCTTCAACAAAGTTAAAGAGAGGCTCAAAAAAAGACATTTTACAGTTTGGCTTGGAGCCCAAAAATACTCAAAAACAAGGCTAATATATCATGCAAGAAATAGCCATAAAAGAGAGATAAAGGGAAAGGGGTAGCAGGTGGCTTCAAACAGAGAAAAACCCTTGATCAAACATGAAGATAAGCTCAAAATATGACTATTTCTAGTTCAGGTCAGAGCCCAAAAATGCTTGAAAGCAAGGCATATAAATGAAGCAAGAAAAGACTAGAAAAGGGAAAAAGAGAACACACCCTTGAAGAGCTGACCTCCAGCAGGTTTTGGTCCAAAAATCTGAGCTTCCAACCTTTGCAAATGGCTTCCAAGGTGCTGAAATGGAGTGTGGAGGTGTGGTGCTATGGGTTGTAGTGCAAAGGGTGCAAGGATCTTAGGGTTTGGAGGGTTGAAGGAGAGGGAGAGGGAGAGTTGTATACCAAGGCTCCAAACAATTTTTGTAACCCTCTAAAATGGGTGTGGGGGTGTTGGTTATATAGGGAGAGGAGTGGAGGAAAGGGGGGGAAAATCAAATTCAAATTTTCCCCCCAAAAGGGCAGATCCCCGGGCAGGGGTCTGGGTCAAAACAGAGGGTACAACTGTAAGGAACCAGGAGAGAGGATTCTGGCCGGCCAGGTTCAGAGGGTTCAGGTGGCCGGCCGGCCACCTCCCCTGGCCGGCCGGCCAGGGTCAAAAGGGTCAAGCTCAATTGTTGGCCGGCCACCCCAAAAAGGTGGCCTTCCATGTGTGTACAACACAGCTATGTGGAGAAAAACCAGGAAATGTGACCCAAGAGAGAGAAAAACCAACTTTTCAGAAGGGTTCAAAAGGGTCAGGAAGAGTTGATGGCCGGCCATTCCCTATTGGTGGCCTTCCAGGTGTGTATAACACAATGGTGTGGAGGAAAGTCAGAAAAAGTGGCCCGGGGATGGAAAAAATCAGCTTTCTAGTGAAAAAAACAGGCGATAAAGAGCGACGAAGGAATGAAGCTGGTCTTCAGAACAATTGCTGGCCTCCCACCCTTTTACAACTTTCCTAACAATAAAAATAAGGTCCCTGCCAAAAATGGACCCAAACCGATGCAAAACGAAGGTTCGGGGGCCAAAACGCTGTTAACCCGGAGGTGGCGTTTGACCACGGTTGGTCTCTTGAGCCTGATATCCTCAAAAGGAGTAAACAAGATGTATTCCAAAACCGAGCAAACGGAGGTGGTTAAGCGATCTGAACCGAGGCACCGCCGCAAGGCTCCAAACGAGAAAAATGGCCTACGACCACGAAACGTAGCCTATGGCCACAGAGAGATGGTTTACGAGACCTCTCCCTCCCTTTGGGAAGAGAAAACGGAGAAAACGGGGCTTGGTTCGCAAACCGAGGCAAGGCACAAAAGAGTCCGGAAGTCCGGAGGCGAAGCTCGCAGCCGAGACTCCGCAACTTCAATGAGCACAATATGCAACATCACCAAGTGCTCAATCGATGACGTCTGAGTCTTAAGGTCGGTCAAAAATGGGGTGTCTATTGTGCCGAGCCCGGTGCATGCAAAACAGATGAATGAATGCAAACATGCTATCATACTGTATGCTAATTGAAACATGCCCTATTCTAACCATCATAAGCTGGTAAATAAAAGGGAGAGAAAGACGTGGGGTTGGAAGACAAATATCACACGCACGCATACTTATTACAATTGTGCCCTCACTCGGAGGGTCCAAATAAATAATACAGTCCCAAATGAATAATTACAGTCCGAATAAATACAAAATCCTAATTAATTAACAAATTAATCTAGGAAAGCAGTAAATTAGCATACAAGCTAGGGACTGCCTCGACTCTGCTCTGGATGATGGATGATGCATGCTTGGGTTGCTTGGCACAGAAATCCATTGCGACGCCCCAATTAGCCTCTGTTTACAATTAAGCCCGGAATGTTGCGCGAAGCCCCAAAAGATTGCCGGTTTTTGATTTGCTGCAACAGAGAGTAGGAAAGGGGCATGGCAATGTATTTTCACATATGTATGCTTGACTACTCTTCAGGGAGCGTAGTCTTCGATCCTCATGCCACCAATCACGCATATTGATGCATGATGGCCGAGGAGCCGAATTGCACGACTTAATATGAGATGAATGCACACATAAACACGACAAGACCGAGACTCCATCATGGATAATCCGGAGTGTTGGTGACTGGGAATTGAGACACGTTCCGTCACTCAAAGTACGAAACGTCCCTCGTTTCCCGTGCTCGGGCTAACTCCTATCCCAAACACAGTGCAATATGCATGACATGCATGAATGCAACTAATATACAACCAAGCATACACAATGCTATGAGATGGCATATACGATGCACGATGTAACATGGCATACACGATGCTCTAACATGCAACCTAGCATACACAATGCTATGAATCGAAATGGCATACCCAATGCATGATGGACTTACGCCAATATGAGTGGACCTCAACCACACTCACATCAGCGGCCATAAGATGAAAATGAGACACTCGAGATGCGTGCACACATGCACGCAAACCGAAGACCGATCCTAAGGCACAAATGCCACTCTAACAAAGCATGGCAAGGCACAAAATATGGCATACAAACATGTAAATTCCAGCGTTGAAATGTGATGCAAAATGATCCCGAAACATGGAAAACATGGCACCCGATGCACGGAATGGTCCCAAAACACAAAACTAGGCACATGCATTGACCTATAGCTAGACAAAGCATGCATTATTTGATCATGAAGCATAAAGACAGAACCAAGGCAGTCCCAAAACATGAACATTTCTAGTTCAAAGCATGGCCAAAAGATGCTAGCAAGATGGCCTAACATAGCATGCAATTTTGACTAGTAAACATGGGTTATATGGAAAGTACATGAAGCAAGTGAGAAATCATCAAACCATAAAAAATCAATGAATAAAACATGCCAAAATATTCCCAAATAAACATGGAAAGGCAGCCAACACATGCACAAATGAGGGGCTCCTTTGGAGGGCATACAAAGGGGTTATTAAGCACATGCATCAAAGACACTTAGAATGACACAAAAAACTCTAAAAATAAAATATGATATCTCCAAAACTCACCAAATTGACCCTAAAATGTGACTTCAAAGCATACAAGATAGGGTCTCTTTGGAAGGCCAAAAAAACCATCAAACAAAACAAGGTGAGAGGGGGTCATCCCCCTCTGATTTTGAGGCTCAAAAATGCATCAAAGATACTAAAAATCCATTGGATTTCAGTAGCTAAGAGGCCAAAACAAGGCCAATGCAAATGCTCACATGTATGGCCCTAATCATGGAAGAATGAAGCATGCATAGGGGAAGATGTCCCCAAACACAGAATAGACTTTAATCAAACATGAAGATGATGTCAAAACAAGACTATTTTCAGTTTAGGTCGAGGTCCAAAGAGGCTCAAAAGTAAGGCTAATGTATCATGCAAAAATAGCCCTAGAAGAGAGAATGAGCAAACAGGGCAGTAAATGACCTCAAAAAGAGAAGATCCCTTCAACAAAGTTGAAAAGCGGCTCAAAAAAAGATATTTTACATTTTATAGAAAATCCCAAATATGCTCACAAGTAAGGCTACAATATGATGCAAAAATGGCCCTAAAAGAGAGATAGAGAGTAAGAGGTAGTAGCTGGCCTCAAACAGTAAAGATCCCTTCAAGAAAGTTTAAGAGAGGCTCAAAATAAGGCACTTTACTGTTTGGCTCAAAGCCCAAAAATGCCTATAAATAGGGATAATATATCATGCAAGAAATAGGCCTAAAAGAGAGATAAAGGGAAAGGGGTAACAAATGGCCTCAAACAGAGAAAGTTCCTTGATCAAACATAAAAATGAGCTCAAAATAAGACTATTTTTAGTTCGGGTCGGAGTCCAAAAATGTAAGCAAAATGAGCTAAAATATAGAGCAAAATAAAGCAAGAAAGAGGGAAAAAAAGACTCACCCTTGTAGCACAACTTTCCAGCAGCTTCTGGTCCAAGAAGATGAGCTCCTAGCCTCTGCAAATGGCCTCCAAGTTGATGGAATGGAGTGTGGAGGTGTGGTGCTATAGGTTCTAGTGCAAATGGTGCAAGAAGATTAGGGTTTTGGAGCTTGGAAGAGAGGGAGAGAGAGGATTTTATGCAAGGGCTCTAAACAATTTTTGTAACCCTTAACAATGAAGGGGAGAGGCTGGTTATATAGAGGGAGAGGGGTGGAGAAATGGGGGGGAAAACAAATTCAAATTCCCCCCCCCCAAAAAGGCAGATCCCCGGGCAGGGGTCTGGGTCAAAACAACTGGCACAACTCTAAGGAACCAGGAGAGAGGAATTTGGCCGGCCAGCTTCAGGAGGTTCAGGTGGCTGGCCAACCGGCCAAGGTCACAAGGGTCAACAATGATTAGTGGCCGGCCACCCCAAAAAGATGGCCTCCCATATGTGTACAACACAGCTGTATGGTCAAAAACTGGAAAAAGTGAACCAGGAGAGAGAAAAACCAATTTTTTAGAGGGGTTCAAAAGGGTCAGGAAGAGTTGATGGCGGGCCTATCCATTTGGTGGCCTCCCATGTATGTACAACACAATGCTGTGGTGGAAAGTCAGAAAAAGTGGCCCGGGAATGAAAAAAGTCAGCTTTCTAGTGAAGAAAACGGGCGATGAAGAGCGATGAAGGAATAAAGCTGGTCTTCAGAACAATTGCTGGCCTCCCACCCTTCTACAACCTTCCTAACAATAAAACTAAGGTCTCCGCCAAAAATGAACCCAAACCGATGCAAAACGAAGGTTCGGGGGCCAAAACGCGCAGCCCGAGGCCCCGAAAACTGACTGTTAAGCACCGGAGGTGGCGTTCGACCACGAAGTTGATCTCTCGAGCCACAGTGTCCCTCAAAAGGGAGGAAACAAGGTATATACCAAAAACCGAAGCAAACAGAGGTGGTTAAGCGGTCCCGAACCGAGACACACGACTGACGGCTCCGAAAAACCAGAAACCGGGCTCCAAACGGGAAAAATGGCCTACGACCACGAAACATAGCCTACGGCCACTGAGAGATGATCTACGAGACCTCTCCCTCCCTTTGGGAAGAGAAAACGAAGAAAACGGGACTTGGTTCGCAAACCGAGGCAAAGTAAAAAAAGGTCCGGAAGTTTGGAGATAAGGCTCGCAGCTGAGACTCCGCAACCTCATAATGAGCACAATATACGACATCACCAAGCGCTCAATCGGTGACGTCTGAGTCTTAAGGTCGGTCAAAAATGGGGTGTCTACAGTTACCCCTCTTTGACAGAACTCGAAAGTCAAGAAGTGACGGGAGTGAATGTCAAAACCCAGAGACGACCCATTTTTGACAAGGTTGAAAACTTGGACAAACAAACAAAATATAGACAAATAAACGGTTGCGCCCGCAGGCTACCTACGTATCCCTTTACAAGGAATCAAACCAGCGTAGTTTAGGGGCAGGATGCAAAATGATATGTAGAAAGATTTTGATAATTGGACTTATACGTTACGCGAAGCCGGTTTGAAGATTGGACTTATACGCTACGCGAAACCGGTTTGAAAATTCAGGATTTATGCAATGCACTGTAATGACTAAAATGCAATGTGATAGCCAGAAAGCGAAGGCACCTTACAGGGGTAATTTGGCAATGACCTACCTCGTGCTGCTAGGGACCTTCCTCTCCTTCTTGGTTGAACCGAAGGTACTACTTTTTTTCCTGACTATGGTCGCAGCTTTCCCTATTCTCTAACAGGGTGATAGACTAGGTTGATTCAGTATCCAGAATTGAAGCGCATACACATGCTATCTCAATCTATGGGGCTGCCATACAAATTTCAAGCCGAGGATATTCTCCTAGGTATTTAAACCAGACTTTAGTCTCGGAAATCCCGAATCTTTGTGTTCTAGGCATGAGCCATTCGAACTCTAGTTTCCACCGTCTCAGTTGGTCTCCTAGGAACTCACTGCTAAGACAGGCAGGTGGCTATACCAGACCGCTGGAAGTCGTTCGGGCACGACAAACACCAAAGGAATTGCACCTTTAGAGGATTTAAGGTCTCCTAGACTGGAAAGCGCAAAAGATAGTGCGATGAAATGCACGTAAAATGCAAGTACGATGCGCAAAACAGCGCGAATGATGATGCAGGATTTAAGGTCTCCTTAGACTGGAGGATTTAAGGTCTCCTAGACCAGACAATAAAATAGATATGATGCAATGGATGTAATAGATGTGATGCAATAGATAATAGATGCGATACAACAGAGAGTACAATAGATGTAAAATGGTGACATACGCCAACCACGCTGGACTCGTGAGTGGAGGAAGAACAAAGAAAATCAATCAGGAGCACGTTCCACGTAACCTAAGATAAATTCCAAACACGCTGAAATCGTGTGAGGAAGGGGACACTCAAACCACGCTGAAATCGTGAAAGAAAGTCCAATAATCCACCCAGCGCGTCTATAACGCAACCTGGGGTAAATTCCAAACACACTGAAATCGCGTAAGGAATAGAACACTCAAACCACGCTGAAATCGTGAGAGGAGGTCCAAACAACAACCGCCCAAGTGCGCGTACAACGCAACCTGAGATAAATTCCAAACATGTTGAAATCGCGTAAGGAACGGGACACTCAAACCACGTTGAAATCGTGAGAGGAGGTCCAAAACAACAACCGCCCAGGTCCGTGCACAACGTAACCTGAGATAAATTCCAAACACGCTGAAATCGCGTAAGGAGCGGGACGCTCAAACCACGCTGAAATCGTGAGAGGAGGTCCAAACAACAACCGCCCAGGTGCGAGCACAACGCAACCTGAGATAAATTCTAAACACGCTGAAATCGCGCAAGGAACGGGACACTCAAACCACGCTGAAATCGTAAGAAGAGGTCAAAACAACAACCGACCAGGTGCGCGTACAACGCAACCTGAGATAAATTCCAAACACGCTGAAATCGCGTAAGGAGCGAGACACTCAAACCATGCTACAATCGTGAGAAGAGGTCAAAACAACAACCGCCCAGGTGCGCGCACAACGCAACCTGAGATAAATTCCAAACACGCTGAAATCGCGTAAGGAGCGGGACACTCAAACCACGCTGAAATTGTGAGAAGAGGTCAAAACAACAACCGCCCAGGTGCGCGCACAACGCAACCTGAGATAAATTCCAAACACGTTGAAATCGCGTAAGGAGCGTGACACTCAAACCACGCTGAAATCGTGAGAGGAGGTCCAAACAACAACCGCCCAGGTGTGTGCACAACGCAACCTGAGATAAATTCCAAACACACTGAAATTGCGTAAGGAACGGGACACTCAAACCACGCTGAAATCGTGAGAAGAGGTCAAAACAACAACCGCCCAGGTGCGTGCACAACGCAACCTGAGATAAATTCCAAACACGCTGAAATCGTGTGAGGAAAAGAACACTCTAACCACGCTAAAATCGTGTAAAGAGGTCCGAAAACAACCACTCAAGTGCGCACACAACGCAACCTGAGATAAGATCCAATCACGCTGAAATCGTGTGAGGAACGGGACACTCAAACCACGCTGAAATCGTGAGAGGAGGTCCAAAAACAATCCGCCAAGCGCGTCTACAACGCAACCTGGGATAAATTCCAAACACGTTGAAATCGTGTGAGGGAAAGAACACTCTAACCACGCTGAAATCGTGAGAAGAGGTAAACAACTCGGGAGTGCATTCCACGCAACCTAAGTTAAGTCCCGGGGGACAATGATCCTAAACGCTGCTCAGGGTAAAAGGATAAACAATAAGAGATAACACAAGATGCAAATAAATGCAATAAGCGCGATGATACGATACATGTTGCAAGCAATGCGGAGCGTGATGTTTAAGGAATGCAATAAACAAACAAAGCGGCACTTTAGAAAGCACCTCATGGAGTGAGTGGCGGTAAACCGCTTTACTCTCGCGGGGAATGGTACTCAGGGAGAGCACTTCTGATCACCATTCTGGCTTGAAACAGCGAAACAGTCAACACAGTATTCTGTTCACTTTGAACACACAGCTCGTATCGACATACTGCTTATTCTGAATACACAGCTCATAACACAATATTCTATTTATTTTGGAACATACAGCTCACGCAGGACACTGCTGATTCTGAACATACGGTTTGTTCTGAACACAACTCATTCTGAACTCACAGCCCATAACACAGTATTTTGTTTATTTTGGAACATACGGCTCACGCAGGACACTGCTGATTATGAACATACGGTTCGTTCTGAACACAACTCATTCTGAACTCACAGCCCATAACACAGTATTTTGTTTATTTGGCACACAGCTCATACAAGACACTGCTCATTTTGAACATACAGGATGCAATGACGGAACTTGCAGAAGTTGAAACAGTCTCAGATGCCTGACATTTTCCCTCTTTTCTTTTGCTTTGTAGCCTGGAACTTTCATAGCTTCAGATGGGTCCTGGTTTTACGGTTTTCACATGACCTAGGTTGAACCCTGCGGCTTTATGAAATAACCAATCCTGATTTGCACAAATGTGGAGAACGACACGGCACTCTGAGCACAAAACGATTTTTGAAATTGAAATGAGAAAAGGGTTCTCAACCGGGTATTGAGCCTACAACTGACCACAGCCAAAATGACTCAACAATGGAAAATAAAGGTAGAACAACCTAAACACAACTCAACAAAGGGAAAACAAGAAAAAACAACCTAAACACATCTATTGACACTTAAACGACTCAAAACAAGAATCGAGACAAACAAAACACATAAACACAACACTCAACTGTGTTACAAAGACAAGAGATCTCTTGGTGCACGAGGAGCCAGTTTCTCCAGTTATTGTTTCCCACCCTTTTCTTATTTGTGATTCTCACATCACTTGGCCCTCAGGCTCTACTTTTCTGAAAAAAAAAGCCCTTTTCCTCACTTTTTTCTCTCAGCGCACATCTCTCTATTCTTCAATCTCTTTTTTTTTTTTTTTTTTCCCTCCCTTGGGTTGTTGATGGTTAAGCAGGAAGTTGTGGGCTCTCGCCTCTGGTATTTTACCAGATTCTCATTCTTGTTCACAACAGTGAGTTTTTTCCACCTGAGAGGCGTACTTTCACTGGGTGTGTAGCAAATCTGCAGCTAACATCGGTTGACGATGCTGCTGGGGAGTTTGGACATGATCAGATTTGTCCAGATGAGGGAGTGGAATATCTTGACCCATTCCAGTTCGTACTTCGCACTTGGCTTGATACCTCGTTGCTCGGAGGGTAAAAGAACTTTCAGCCCTTTGTCGCCTTGCTTTGTGCCTTTTTGGCAGGTAGAGTGCCCTTCTTCGCAAGTATGGTGCCATTTCTGGCAAGTATGTTGACAATGGGGAAGAGACAGAACACCTGACTCAACTGTGCCCCTAGTTCATCATTTCGACCATTTTTTGTTTTTGGCTTTCTACTAAAACAATTTTGACCAAAATGAGAGTTAGATTAACATGCTTGTTCAATTTTCTGATTTAAAATCATGCAAGTCAGGCTATGAGCACTGAAAATTTTCCTTTTTTGGGTCCAAAAAGTGGTCCAGTTTTGAAAAATGGAATACTTTTCGAGAAAATTAGTCAACCTCAGTAAAAATTCTCAAAAACTATTTCGCGAACGGCCACTACTAAACGAGCACGGAACCTACTCTTGAGATGCACAACCTCAGATCCGAAGGAAAATTGCCCCTTTCCTGAAGGACACTACATGGCAACGAAAAGTTGCCCCTTGTTTGAATGGCACCGCAGCGCATTGAATAGAAACGGAAAGTTGCCCCTTGTTTGAATGGCACCGCAACGCATCTCAGAGTAACGAACACAACCAAATCCTCAGATACAGAGAAGACAAAGATGACCAGAACCATCGCATGGACATGATCGAATTTGAATTGTTTTACGACTGGACTTCAGAATGAAGTTGCCTACGTATCCCAAAGATGGGAATCAAGCCTTACGTAGTTCGGGGTTAAGGTACACTCGGGTATTAACCTCTCCTTTTGCGCTCTAACTTTTGCCAAGGCCGCCCTTTCTGGGGTTTTCAACCTCGTGAGCTATGTTCTTTAATTCTTTTTTCATTTCCTTTTTTGATTTTCTTTTTTGGTTCTTTTCTTTGCATTTTTTTTTTTTTTGCTCTTTTGTTCTTTTCTCTCTTTTTTTTTTTTTTTTTGCTCTAACTTTTGCCTGGGCCGCCCTTTTGGGTTTTCGGCCCAGCGAGCCTCTCAAGGATAAAAGTGTAGCTTTGTCCATGTCGAATGGTTTTGAGATCCTGAAGTCATCTGAATCCAGGAGAATGGTTGCTGTTTACTGACGATGCAGGAGTCCATCCAATGGGGTGGCTGAATCTGCCCCTAGTGTTGTGGATAGGAACTCGGTTATCCTTCAGCAATTCTTTCTTCTTTCCTCCCTTTTGGGATTTGGCATTCTTGCCGATCTTTGTTAGCTTGAAAAGCATCCCAATTTTTTGAATCTTCGAACACCTTTGACATTTTTGCCCCTAATTCGAGGGGTGCTTCTGATCTAGCTTCGCAAGCTTCTTTTGATGACATCTGATCTTCTTGATCTGACTTCCCTGCCCTAGTTCAAAGGCTGCGTCAAATCTGGCCACACAGGCCTCACATCGTGATTGACTGTTGAACATTCTGAATTTGAGTTCAAGGTTTTAAAAGCAGAGGGGTCGAGTCTCGAGGCTGAGAGCGATCCTAAGCTGCACAATCTCAAGAACGATTCTACACAGGTCTTCACAGGACCGCGCAAAACATTTTTTGAAATCTTTTAAGGAAGCGATGTAGACGCGCCCCGAACGCCCCGGGAGGGTTAAGTCCCGTTCCGTTCATATTGGGTTTACTACAGTTCGGACTCGATTTGTGTCAGTTCTAAGTCTGAACCAAAGAGTCCAAATCCGGCAAATCGTTTTGAAGAAAAAACAGATTTTGAAAAGTAGTGCCAAACATGGATCGCTTTGCGGTCTGAGTCGCCACATAAATATTTTAAAATGGAAAATTTAGGAAACCCTGACTCGGTGCCGAAGGCCACGTGTCCGTCATCACCAAAGTTGTCTTGGCTCGGGAGCTTGGGTACGATCGGGGAAGGTCAGCTATGAGCACCCCCTTTCGTCCGGTCCGAAGACCGGCCTCTACTAACCGTGATATCCATTTTTGAAAACATTACATGCTCTTATTCAAATTATTAACCTAGAATTACTATGTCATGCGCACAGCAAATAAGTATAGACTAGATTTGCCTAATTTGGAAACAAACATTGCATATCCGTTCGTTTTGAAAATGCTTCGGAATTTGCTACTCGCAAGTAGGCTAAAACACGGATTTCAATGAGTTTTCCCAACTCAAGCAATCCAATCTCCACCCACAGGCATTCAAACAGTTTATTTCGTATAAGCACTTAGCCGCATGGTAAGCATACTGTCATGGCAATATTCACACGCATGTGGTATGCTAAAGCGTAAAAATACTTACATCGTACTCCGTGCCAAAACAAGAAACTAGTTAGCAAACATGCATGCCCTAGTTCATGTTAGAGTGACTAATGCATCGCATACAACATGTGATTTAGGATAGGCTCGGCTAACCCTAAAAATGGCATGTGAAATGCAATCATTCGATGCACGTATTCAAGTTGGAATTTAGAATACAATGCAGTTTGTATGATGTACCGAGCCTGGTGCATGTCAACAAATGCATGGATGCACGCATGCATTGCATAAGGTATGCTAAAATAAACGTGCCCTAATCTACCATCATAAGCAGGTAAATAAAAGGGAGAAAGAAATGGGAGTTGGAAGACATACACACCACTCACCCACACTTATTACAATTATGCCCTCGCTCGGAGGGACCAAAAGAATAATACAAATTAATTAACTACGCGAGCTAATTAAATATTACAAATTAATTAAATTAACAAAATAATCAATCTAAGGAAAAAAAACAGTAAACCGCCTCGGGGCGAGGGCTTAATGCACGCGCGCTCGGATTCCGTTCGGAATTGCACTGCCATGCTTAGACTGCCTCTGTTTTCCCTGCTTTGTTCCTCTGAAAACTGCCAAAGTCTCAGAACCACTTCTCAAGGCACTGGGGGGGATCACCGGCTGAGGGGAAACACCACCGGCTGAATTATGTGGTCACCGGCACAAGATTAATCCATCGGCCATAAGTTGACTGCCGGTCGGCACTAAACATCTTGCCCGGCCTTGAATGTCTGAACACGCAACTCACAGCAGCAGAGGGCAAAAACTTGCATGGCAATGTAATTCCAACAATGTATGCACTAATCATGCCCCTTATCATATTTGTGACTCAAAGGGGCATGTGCCTCAATTCTCGGGCCACCAATCACGCATTCCCATGCATGATGGCCTAAGGAACCAAATGTGCACTTTCAATTTCAAATGCATGCAAACCATATAAACAAACAAGGGTGCCAAACCTCTATCATGTTTATCTCAAGAGGCCTAGCATGCATGTGAATGCAATGAAATCCTAAGCATGTTGGCTAGCATGCAACATGGACAATGTAATGTAAGGATGTTAATATGCAAACACACTTACAAGACGAACATGTAAACCAAACAATGGGGTGGACTTAAACATGATCTAGGCAACTCTAACTAGGCCTAAAATCAGTAGCCAAAATGCTAAGTATGAGAGCTAAACACACATGCATATATACACATGTTAAGGCACACAACTTAGGCATTAAACAAACCACTCTCAAGCACACTTGAAAGGAGATAACATGGATGATTAGCATGCAACATGAGCTCTAAAATCATGTCAAAGTGTGGTGCTAAACCAACTCAAGATAGGCCAAGCAAAGCATGCAAATGGTCCAAGACTTAAAGCAAGTCAATGAGGCATTGAACTATACTTATGCAAGACAATTATGGCATGCATTAAACAACTAAAAAACAGGTTTTTAGCATGTTAAAACAAAGCCAAAAGGCTACTTAGATGACATCTAAGAGGCTTGAAACCAAAGGCATGCACAATGACCAAAACATGGGGCATTCAATACATGCTTTTAAAGCATTAAAGAGGCAACTAAGGCAAGCATACAAGCACACCAAAGGGACTGAAATGACATACCAAATGGTTCCAAACCATCAAAATGAGGTAAGCAACACATGCTACATATGCATGCTCAAAGGCTAGCAAGCCTAAAATGCAAAGGGGCTATATAATGCATGCCAAGATCAACCCAAATGACTATGGACAGAGCTAAAACATGTCAAAATAAGCACAAAACATTCATAAGTCTAAGCCTAAATCATGCTCAAATAAAGGCTAACAACCTAAGGTATGTTAAGGCAATACAAGGCATTACATGGCAACTATGCTAAGCATGCATAAGGGACCAAAACCAACACATAGCAATGTTAAATCATGATATCCTAAGCATGAATAACAGTCCATACATGCTCAACACACACTCAAGCACAATGCTCCCTCAAGAGGCAAAACTTGCCATTTTCAAGGACATCAAGGAGAGGGGGTGACCCCCTCCTTCTTAGGACTTTAAGGTATCATCTTCACCACTGAAATCCCTCAAGATTTCAGTGGTGAAGAGACCCCAACACCAAAATCCCGGAGCTCTCACAAAATAGCACAAAATGAGCCCTTTCAAGGCCTAAGAGGGGCCAAACTTCCCCAAAGCAAAAAACACCCTTAATAAACTATCAAGAGGACTAAAAAACAGAACTTTTTTGTATTAAACACCAAGCACAAAAACAGTTCTAAGCTATGCAAAAATGGAGTGCAAAAATGGGGTAAAAAGGGGGAGTTTCTCACCCTTGTTGACCACCTTCACAAGAGTTGATGCTGTTGCTTCCTTGAGCTCAAATCCAGCCAAAAACCTCCAAGACAACCTTTTGGAACCTCAGTTGCTAAGGAAGGTGAAACACTAGGTGTTGATGAGCAATTGTAAGTCACAAACACCTAGTGTACAAATAAGAGGGAAGAAGAGAGATAGGATAGATACAAAACTTCTAACCTAGAACCAGAGCTTCTTCTCTGTCTTTTTCTCTCTAAAATGTCTAACTTTGCTAACCTTTGAGCCAAGAGAAGAGAGCCTTCTCTTATAGGCAACAAAGCTTACAAGCTAAGTCAATCAAAGGCTCATCCCTCCATACACGTGTATGGAGGGGAAACAAATGCAAGACAGCTGCCTTAAAATATCTCATAAAGCAACTACACAGTAGTCGGCAGGGCAAAATTGTCATTTTGACAAAATTGATTGACCGGGCACAAGAGTGCCGACCGGCACAATATAGTGCCGGTGGCAACACCAACCAGCCGGTGGCCTCTAGCCACTGCCGGTGGTGTGTGGGGATGCCTCACAAAGCATTCCCTGCCCCTCCTAGGCAAAGCACAAGTGTTTGGTGCAAAACCAGACACAAAACGGTCAAGTTCGGAGGTCCTGAGGCAATGCGCGTAGCCGAGAACTCCGGGAACTCCAAACGAACATGAACATGGATAATCACCGAGTGTTCAAGCAATGACGTCCAAGTCTTGAGGACGGTCAAAAATGGGGTGTCTACAAGCGACCAGTCGCTCGCGCTGAAGATAGTGTAGAACCAATCTGGATCAAGCCAGGATCCTTCCCAGTACTCACACTAACAAGCATGATTTCATTCATTAAGGGCGTAGCATGCCTCTCTTTCTCTCAATTGATCAAATTTTTGCAAATCCCGAGGAATTCCTTCCTCTTCGTTTTCACTGCAGTGTTCAAAAAGTTTTGAAAAACTTAGGTCAATGCAATAATTTCGAGGCAAAGAAGAGCAGGTGGAATGCACTGCCGTTTCATTCAAACTTCTAGCACAACTGGCACAAGGCAGAAGTAAACACAAGGATGTGAAAATCACTGTTGTTTCATTTCAGATCTGTTGGCACAACTGGCTCCGTGGCAAAAACAGACTCAAGACAAAACGAAAAGACAAACACAAAACAAGATAGTGATGTCCGAGGTAACACCCCTGAAATCAACCGACTCCAACAAAATAGGACTGACTCGGTACAACAAGGCAGACCCAACTGACTCAGTAAGAAAAGACTGACTCTGTACAAACAACCAGGCTGACCCAATACCCAAGTCAGGAAGTACAAATTAACAACATTCGCAAATGTGCTCAAAACAGTGCATGCCATCCACCATATCTGGAGTAAATTGAGCGCCATCCACAGGCAGTTCATCCCCCGATCACATGGTCACATTATCCTCCAAGTTCACCGATCCAGTGCCAATAGACTTTGTAGGACCTGACACGAAGATGACCCTTTTATCAATCAGATCTTGTATTTCATGGTGAAGACGAAGACACATGTCAGTGTCGTGGCCAACTTGTTGATGAAAGACACAGTACTTCGCCAGGTTGTGGGAGAGAAGAAGTTTATTCAGTAATGGTCGTGGCTCCAAGGGCTTCAGATGCCCCTTTTCGATCAGGACCCTCAGGGCCGTTGACAGAGACATGTCCAGTGGGGTGAATACCCTCTGGCCCCGAGGTGGGTATTTGGCAGGTTGTGAGCTGGTTGTGTTGGATGTACCGGCGAAAGGGTCAGTAGGTGCTGACTTTTGATGATCTCTTCTAAGTGTAGGATTGAAGCTGAAAGGGGTGTTTCTGGTACAACATCTCTTATCTCGGCTTGCCCCTTGATTCAGACTACCCCCAACTTGAGTGGCAAAAGTGTCATCCACAGTTTCTGCAACCACTGCAAGCACTTGCTGTTTGTTTAGTCCTTCGGCCTTCAAAGCCTCAATAGCCCGTTGAAGGTGTTCATGGAGACCAATGCTTGCCCCTACCTTGTTCTTACCACTTGTTTCCCCTTTGCCAAGGATTTGGCTTTCTTCAAATGTAGCCAGTCCCAAGATTGAGGAGTCTTTTGTCGTGAAACTCCTAGCATGTGTTGTGGTCGATGATGGAGCCAATGTCCTAGAGGCTAGATCTGTCACAGTTCTTTGAAGATCTTCGATCATTCTCTTTAGCTCAGAAGTAGTGGGCTCATGGGTTTGAGATGATTGGGGTCCAGGTGCATCCATGATGCATAAGTCCATGCTTTCTAGAATGAACACCTCAGGCTTGGGTAGATGGGCTGGGGTGATGTATATACTGGGGTCGAAGGTGGATGGTAGTGTATGGATGAGGTTGAGATGGGGAGGTGACGAATCAGTACTAACCTGAGGTCCTTTAGGTGGGGCTAGGGTCTCTTCGTCAATAAGATCCTGAATCTTATGACGGAGGCAGATGCAACGGTTCGTATCATGACCGTGTTGTTGATGATAGGCACAATATTTAGCTGGGTCATATCTTGGTGGAAGAGGATTTGAAAGGGGTTGGGGTTCTAGGAGTTCTAGGTGCCCTTCTTCTTGCAGCTTTTTCAAAGCTTGGGAGAGACTCATGTAAAGAGGATGGAATTTTCGGGCTTGGGGCCGAGTTGAAGTGGTTGGTTTTTGGTCATTGAGGGAAGTGGTGATAGTGTCTACTTCTGAGCATTTTGCAGCTATGCTACCATCAGTAGTAGCATTGGAACTGCAAGCAACATTCCTCTTCAAAGGCTCATTATCTTCTGCAAAGATCCCTTGTCTGATGGCATCCTCGATTTGAACCCCTATTTCATGAAGGTTTAGAAAGGTAAACAGAGGTAGAACGACCATCTTTTGCAACAACTTGCCATGCAGATTTCGAACAATCATCCTGATCTGATCTTTGTCGGAAGGCCTTGTAGTCATCATTGCGGCCTTTGCTCTCCATCTTGTCACGAACTCTGAGAAACCCTCCTTTGGCTCTTGGCGGGTGACTTCGAGATCATCAGTTGTGACCTCGATCTGTGTGTTGTAGGAGTATTGAGCAATAAAGGCCTCAAATGCCTATTCCCGCTTCTATTCACGTAGTTCTCCAATTTTGCATACCAGATTGCGGCTATCCCAGACAGGGTTCAGCCGAATAGTGACAATTTCTGGGCTGTGGTCAAACCCATTGGCCTCAAGATATCAGAAAACAGTTGGAGGTGCACCATTGGGTCTTCAGAGCCATCAAACCGATTGATATGCGGCATTTTAAACCGCTTCGGCAAGATCACCACTGAGTCGGTATAACCATCCTCTATATCGGGAATAGAGCGGGCCCCCTGAGACTTTTTGAACAATTTCTCAAGCTTGCTCACTTTCAATGCTGTGGGGTCCGTCTCGAACTCAAAGGGGGAGTCTGGTAGGTTGGTGGATGTTTTAGACAGCTGGGGTAGAACTGAGGGCGGAGCTGGCCCACCTGGAATGTCCGTATCATCTTGGACGTGGGTTGCCTCCCCGAGTATGGGAACTCTTGGTGGGGGAGGAGCCTGGTGTGAAGTAGATACTCCAGTTTGCTGCTCTAACCTGGCAATTGTCTCTGCCTGTTGGGCTATGACCACGGCCTGTTGCTTGGCGAATTCCGCTTGACAGACAGCGTCTTGCTGCATGGCTTTCATACTATCCTGGAGCTGGCACACCATATCTTCTAAGCCTGACATACTGTCCTGATCTGATTGAACCACCAGTATATCTATCTCTATAGTAGACTCGAAAATCTCAACCTGGCTGTTTAAAGACCACTGAGCTGGTAGCTACTGTACTGGTGGTCTGTGCTAGACCGAGCTTTTCACCCTACCTCTGGTAAAGGAACACTGATTGCCCTTGAACTTAATCTCTGACTCGACAAAGTCTATCAACACAAGTTCGGTGTACCCGGGGGATATTGGAGCCTTCTGAAGCTATGATTCCAGGACTACCTAGCGAAAGGGAAAACAGAGAGCATCTTAGCTTGATTTCACGATAACCCATATGAGCAGAGCTGAATGATTGTGCCCCTACAGAATTCTGCCCGTAAACTGATACCCTCAGGTAAACTGAATCCCAAAATACTGAACTGGTGCCCGCAGGCCTGATGCCCAAACTTGCAAACTGATACATGCATTCCTGTAGAGACGCACTCTAAAAGCACATAACAAGCAAGTGAGAGCCAAAACACCCCTATGGAGAGGTAGGGTTTCCCTGTCCTATTTTGTTAGAAGCTAGGGTTTCACTACACACACAGCGGTTTCAATCAAACTATCGGGTAAGCAACCTGTCCTAGCTTGGAATGGTCACTATGGATCCGAATATGCACTAGGTCGAATGGTCAAAAGGGTCCCCCGGTAAAACCGGGGTTTGTGTTCCCATACTGGCAGAGCCTGTAACTGGTAAGCCTTATGGCACGCAGCCTCTGGCAAACCGCCCAGGAATAGCAGATGGCAAACACGGTGTCCTAGGCGCACCAATGCAAATGCAATGCAAAGAAACACATAAGTGTAGTTAAAACCAGATATCATGAGTTCGAGTCAAGTTCTCTAAGTCCCCAGTAGAGTCGCCAGAAACTGTAGACGTCCCCGAACGCCCCGGGAAGGATAAGTCCCGTTCCGTTCATTTTGGGCTCACTACAGTTCAGGACTCAAATTGTCACAGTTCTTAATCTGAACCAAAGAGTCCAAATCCGGCAAATCATTTTGAGAAAACAGATTTTTGAAAGAAGTGCCAAACATAGACTGCTTTGCCAGATACAGAGTCGCCACCTAAATATTTTATTTTGGAAAATTTAGGAAACCCTGACTCGTTGCCTAAGGCCACGTGCGGCTATCATCCAAGTTGCCTCGGCTTGGGAACTTGAGTACGATTGGGAAGGTCACTGCGTGAGCACTTCGCCGCCGATCAAAGATCGGCCTCTACTAACCATGATATCTAGTTTTGAAAACATTATGCTCTTATTCAGGTTATTAGCCTAGATTTTACTATGTGATGCGACAAAGATACAAGTATAGACTGGATCGCTGAATTGGAACAAAACATTTCATGTTTGTTTTTGAAAGATGGTTTGCTACTCGCAAGTAGGCTTAAAATGCAGATTTTGCCACCCTCAGGTGGGCTTAGAAAACATGGTTTTGCCACTATCTAGTGGGCTTAAAACTCACAGTCAATGCATTGTTCCAATCCAAATAACCCAACCTTCACCCACAGGCATTCAGGCAGTTATATCACATAAGCAAATAGCCTCATGGTAAGCATGCTATCATGACAGTCACTTACACACATGCAAGGATGCTAAAGCATAAAAACTTACCGAGTACTCCAAGCCAAAACAGAAGCTAATTAGAAATCATGCATGATCCTAAATATACAGAAATGCCTAATGCAACACATGCAATAATGCAACTAAGATAGGCACGACTATTCTAAACATGGCATATGGAATGCTACAGCTAACAAGTATTCAACTTGGAATTGAAATACAATGCAAATGAAGTTATGATGCGAGCGAGGTGCATGCAAAACAGATGAATGAATGCAAACATGCTATCATACTGTATGCTAATTGAAACATGCCCTATTCTAACCATCATAAGCTGGTAAATAAAAGAGAGAGAAAGACGTGGGGTTGGAAGACATACATCACACGCACGCACACTTATTACAATTGTGCCCTCACTCGGAGGGTCCAAATAAATAATACAGTCCCAAATGAATAATTACAGTCCGAATAAATACAAAATCCTAATTAATTAACAAATTAATCTAGGAAAGCAGTAAATTAGCATACAAGCTAGGGATTGCCTCGACTCTGCTCCGGATGATGGATGATGCATGCTCGGGTTGCTTGGCGCAGAAATCCATTGCGACGCCCCAATTAGCCTCTCTTTACAATTAAGCCCGGAATGTTGCGCGAAGACCCAAAAGATTGTCGATTTTTGATTTGCTGCAACAAAGAGCAGGAAAGGGGCATGGCAATGTATTTTCACATATGTATGCTTGACTACTCTTCAAGGAGCGTAGTCCTCAATCCTCGTGCCACCAATCACGCATATCGATGCATGATGGCCGAGGAGTTGAATTGCACGACTTAATATGAAATGAATGCACACATAAACACGACAAGACCGAGACTCCATCATGGATAATCCGGAGTGTCGGTGACCGGGATTTGAGACACATTCCATCACTCAAAGTACGAAACGTCCCTCGTTTCCCGTGCTTGGGCTAACTCCTATCCCAAACACAGTACAATATGCATGACATGCATGAATGCAACTAATATACAATCTAGCATACACAATGCTATGAGATGGCATACACGATGCACGATGTAACATGGCATACACGATGCTCTAATATGCAACCTAGCATATACAATGCTATGAATCGAAATGGCATATGCAATACATGATGGACTTACGCCAATATGAGTGGACCTCAGCCACACTCACATCAGCGGCCATAAGATGAAAATGAGACACTCGAGATGCGCGCACACATGCACGCAAACTGAGGACAGATCCTAAGGCACAAATGCCACTCTAACAAAGCATGGCAAGGCACAAAATATGGCATACAAACATGCAAATTCCAGCACCGAAATGTGATGCAAAATGATCCCGAAACATGGAAAACATGGCACCCGATGCATGGAATGGTCCCGAAACACAAAACTAGGCACATGCATTGACCTATAGCTATTCAAAGCATGCATTATTTGATCATGAAGCATAAAGACAGAACCAAGGCAGTCCTAAAACATGAACATTTCTAGTTCAAAGCATGGCCAAAAGATGCTAGCAAGATGGCCTAACATAGCATGCAATTTTGACTAGTAAACATAGGTTATATGGCAAGTACATGAAGCAAGTGAGAACTCATCAAACCAGAAAAAATTAGTGAATGAAACATGCCAAAATATGCCCAAATAAACATGTAAAGGCAGCCAACACATGCACAAATTAAGCACATGCATCAAAGACACTTAGCATGGCACAAAAAACTCTGAAAATCAAATATGATAGCTCCAAAACTCACCAAATTGACCCTGAAATGTGACTTCAAAGCATACAAGATAGGGTATCTTTGGAAGGCCAAAAAGACCATCAAACAAAACAAAGTGAGAGGGGGTCACCCCCCTCTGATTTTGAGGCTCAAAAATGCATCAAAGCCACTGAAAATCCACTGGATTTCAATAGCTAAGAGGCTAAAACAAGGCCAATGCAAATGCTCACATGTATGGCCCTAATCATGGAAGAATGAAGCATGCATAGGGGAAGATGTCCCCAAACATAGAATAGACTTTAATCAAACATGAAGATGATGTCAAAATAATACTTTTTTCAGTTTAGGTCAAGGTCCAAAGAGGCTCACAAATAAGGCTAATCTATCATGCAAAAATAGCCCTAAAAGAGAGAATGAGCAAACAGGGCAGTAAATGACCTCAAAAAGAGAAGATCCCTTCAATAAAGTTGAAAAGGAGCTCAAAAAAAAATACTTTAAAGTTTATAGAAAATCCCAAATATGCTCACAAGTAAGGCTACAATATGATGCAAAAATGGCCCTAAAAGAGAGATAGAGAGTAAGAGGCAGTATCTGGCCTCAAACAGTGAAGAGCCCTTCAACAAAGTTTAAGAGAGACTCAAAATAAGGCACTTTAAAGTTTGGCTCAAACCCCAAAAATGCTTATAAACAGGGCTAATATATCATGCAAGAAATAGGCCTAAAAGAGAGATAAAGGGAAAGGGGTAACAAATGGCCTCAAACAGAGAAAGTTCCTTGATCAAACATGAAAATGAGCTCAAAATAAGACTATTTTTAGTTCGGGTTGGAGTCCAAAAATGTAAGCAAAAGGAGCTAAAATATAGAGCAAAATAAAGCAAGAAAGAGGGAAAAGAAGACTCACCCTTGTAACACAACTTTCCAGCAGCTTCTGGTCCAAGAAGATGAGCTCCTAGCCTCTGCAAATGGCCTCCAAGTTTCTGGAATGGAGTGTGGAGGTGTGGTGCTATAGGTTGTAGTGCAAATGGTGCAAGAAGCTTAGGGTTTTGGAGCTTGGAAGAGAGGGAGAGAGAGGATTTTATGCAAGGGCTCTAAACAATTTTTGTAACCCTTAACAATGGAGGGGAGAGGCTGGTTATATAGAGGGAGAGGGGTGGAGAAATGGGGGGGGGAAACAAATTCAAATTTCCTCCCCAAAAGGGCAGATCCCCGGGCAGGGGTCTGGGTCAAAACAGCTGGCACAGCTGTAAGGAACCAGGAGAGAGGAATTTGGCCGGCCAGGTTCAGGAGGTTCAGGTGGCTGGCCGGCTACCTCCCTTGGCCGGCCGGCCAGGGTCAAAAGGGTCAACAATGATTAGTGGCCGGCCACCCCAAAAAGGTGGCCTCCCATGTGTGTACAACACAGCTATATGGTCAAAAACTGAAAAAAGTGAACCAGGAGAGAGAAAAACCAACTTTTTAGAGGGGTTCAAAAGGGTCAGGAAGAGTTGATGGCCGGCCTACCCATATTGGTAGCCTCCCATGTGTGTACAACACAATGGTGTGGTGGAAAGTCAGAAAAAGTAGCCCCGGAATGGAAAAAGTCAGCTTTCTAGTGAAGAAAACGGGCGATGAAGAGCGATGAAGGAATAAAGCTGGTCTTCAGAACAATTGCTGGCCTCCCACCCTTCTGCAAACTTCCTAACAATGAAAATAAGGTCTTCGCCAAAAATGAACCCAAACCGATGCAAAACGAAGGTTCGGGGGCCAAAACACGCGGCCCGGGGCCCTAAAAACTGATTGTTAAGCACCGGAGGTGGCGTTCGACCACGAAGTTAATCTCTCGAGCCACAGTGTCCCTCAAAAAGGAGGAAACAAGGTGTATGTTAAAAACCAGAACAAACGGAGGTGGTTAAGCGGTCTCGAACCGAGACACACGACCGACGGCTTCGAAAAACTGGAAACCGGGCTCCAAACGGGAAAAATGGCCTACGACCACGAAACGTAGCCTACGACCACTGAGAGATGATCTACGAGACCTCTCCCTTCCTTCGGGAAGAGAAAACGGAGAAAAGGGGACCTAGTTCGCAAACCGAGGCAAGGTAAAAAAAGTTCCAGAAGTCCGGAGACAAGGCTCGCAGCCAAGACTCCGCAACCTCAGAACGAACACAATATGCGACATCACCAAGCGCTCAATCGGTGACGTCTGAGTCTTAAGGTCGGTCAAAAATGGAGTGTCTACAGTTAGTTATCTCCATCAGGTGTTGAATGCTTCCAATTAGAAGAAACAATTTGTATTTGTTAACCCTTGTATCGTTAGTGGAAAAACATGGCTGGAGAGAAATCAAAATCAGTGTTGCTTGCAAGAAGATTAGAGGAGGCTATGCTAGAACAATTGATTTTAATTACTTATAATATTGGATAATCATCTAAAACTATTTATTTCATGTGTTCAAATGATAATAAATTTATTAAGCTCATACTTGTGACTTATTTATTTATTTATCTAAAACTATTTATTTCATGTGTTCAAATGATAATAAACTTATTAAGCTCATACATGCGACTTGTTCAATTGTAGGTACCATTGGATATTCTTAGTCATTGATCTAATATTGATGATTGTGTACTTGCTTGATCTGATTAATTCTAAAATAAACACAAGCCTTGAAATTGTAATAAACACGTAAGTTTGGCTGGTTCGTACATTTCTAAGCAATTTGAGTTACCCTAAAAATATTTTGACTTTTGGAATTTCTTTTGTAAAGTGCTTTGAAAATTTATGAAACTACCCAAAGGAGGAGGAGGACCAATCCAGTTTGGAAAGTAGTTCAGGTAATCAATATCATTTTCTCTAATTTTATCATACTTATATTTATCCTAATGGTTGTTCAACTTGATCATAACACTTTATATGTAGTTTCTAATAATAATAAAAATGCTTTCATGTAGTCCCCGCAACAACCTACAAACGTGGAATATGGGTTTTATGTAATGAAGTATATGAAAGACCTCATTAGAGATCAAAGCATCATAAGAAAACAAAATGTGAGACAAATTCTAAATTTTTATTACTATTATATTCATGATATTTGTACATCTTCTTCATTATCTAATTGTTTCTAAACAACCTTTCAGTTCAGTGGAAAAAAGACTTACATAGAAACCGAACTTGATGAAGTGCGAGTTGAATGGATTAATTTCGTATTAAAGAATATAAGTTGAAATCCAATATGTAAGTATGGTATAACTTCTATTCTTTAAATTGCTAATAAACAATTTTTTTAGTTGGAAAGGAATATATAATCACTTCAAGATTTCATTTTGGATTTGTTGATTCTATATATATTTGGTTTTATGACTTTAAAATATCTGGCCATACATTGAAGATTTTCATTTGTTGATTCTAGTAACAATCAAAGTTGTTATTCATTTTCAATTGATGCAGGGAATGAAGAGTCAGTGTGATGAGAAAAAGTCTGATTTTGTCTTTTGTAAGACAAGAACAGTCTCTACAAAAATAGTAAGTTTATTCATATGCTTCTAGCAATTTTTGAATTAATTTGTGTTTTTATTTTTCAGGTCAAAAATTTCTTGGAGAGATGCAAAATATGGTCAAAGAATTCAAGAACTTAGTTTTTCAAGTTTTTTCATTTTTTAATATATGTAATCACAGTTAAAAACTTTTTATTAATTTCTTTGTATATACTTTTGAACATTTAACTTTCATTTATGAAATATATGACTTTATTTCATTCAATATATGGTTATGATTCAAAATATAGTATATAATGTGTATTACATTCTTCAAATGCGCGTACAAAAATAATATTTATTATTCTTCAAATATGTCGAATTCTTTTTTGTATCGCAGGTTTTATTAGTTATTAATCACACTTAAAAGATGTGATCTAAATGTTTTTAATCACATTTAAAAAATGTGATTTAAATATTATTAATCACACTTAAAAGATGTGATGAAATCATTTTTTAATGACACTTAAAATGTGTGATTAAAAATGACCCTTTCTAATCACTGTGTGAGTGATTTTCTGATCACACTGCCCACCTTATTAATCACACTTAGCACTGCACTGCTTCTCCCAGGAGATTTGGAACGTAACGCCGGGTTTAGTGAATATGAAAATTATGCTTTGATGCTGCAACACTCTGTTCAAGTAAGTGTTTTTGTCTGGTACTTCTTCTTCCTTTCTCATTATTTCACACTTGGAATTTTTTCTAGCGCTTTTGTTTTCTTCCAGGCCATCCAACACGCCCACTCTTTCTCCATGCAATCTTTTCAGAACCGTGAAAAATTAGCCAAGAAAAAGAAGGAAGTCACCACCCTCCAGAAATCAATTAAGAACCTGCAGTCAAAAATGAAAACATTGGAGGACCAGGTTGAGATTGCCATGAAGGAGAGAGACAATGTCGAGGAAAAGGTTGGCGGCGCTGAAGCAGTAAATAAAGTTCTTCAATCTCAGCTAAAAGAGGCTGAAGATAAGGAAGCCCAGGCCGAGAAGGAGCTAGAAGATGCCTTGGCCACTAAGGCAGCGGAAATAAAAGAAGCCGATGACAAGGCGTATAATCAGGGTATAGCCGATGTGACTGAGGCCTATGAGCAACAAGTGAAGCAAGCGTGTAACAGGGGTTTCTCCCTTGGTTGGATGTCCCTTCTCAAGAAGCTCAATGTCCTAGAGGACTCACCCTTGAGGAAAGCTTATGCCATTCCTCTCACATTTCCTCCACCTCCTCCACCAGCTCAATCTAAAGAAGATTCAGAATATGAAGATGATGAAGAGGGTGATGCCCTGGTGAGAAAAACAAATGAGGCTACTGGGTCCAAGTCCCTTCCTTCAACTGAACAAGTCCTGGACTTGACTCAAGATGAAGAGGGTGATGAGGTTGCCAAGAAAACTACTCCTGAGCACGCTTCGTCCGACGTGCCTCAAGTTGACAGGAGTATTGACGAAACTCTTGTTGAGATTGATATAGAACTTGCAACGGAGAAGGCGACCGAAGTTGTTCTTCAGAAATCTGCCGAGGTTGAAACCCAAATTGCTCCTGAAGCTGAGAAATCATAACTTTGATGTCTTTTGTACTTTTTTGGTTCTTGGGCAGTATAAGCTTCTTTACGTGGCCGATGTGCCGTCTTCTGAACAGTTACTCTTTGATTGTACCCTCTTTTGTAAAAAACGACAACTGTTTTGTCTGAATGCCTCAATCTTTATCTTCTTTTGATTACTTCTGTATGATTCTATACTTAGAATATTTTGTATGCCTTTCATACTTTGCCTTCTTTGTGCAATCTTCTCGGGGTTACATACCTCGGGTATAATAACTACAAGCTTTACTTCAGCAACATACTGACCTGTAAACTCTTCATAAATTTCAACAAGTGTAAAACACGTACTGTTTTAATTTCAACCTATAAACTTTCCTCAAGTTATAACAAGTGCTAAACAATGATCTACTTGTAAATTGCTACAAATTTCAACAAGTGTTTAAACAATATACTTAGCTCTTACTTCAACCTGTAAATTGCTACAAATTTCAACAGATGATCATATGTCGGCTTAACGTTATCTTGTAATTTGCTACAAATTTCAACAAGTGTTAAGCATCTTCTTCGGTTTAACCAACTTATAAATTTCAACAAGTGTTTAGGCAATAACCTCGGTTTTACTTTGACTTGTAAATTACTACAAATTTCAACAAGCAAAGAGAAACAGTAATCTCAGCTTAACTTCAACTTGTAAATTGCTACAAATTTCAACAAGTAAAGATAAGGAATAATCTCGGCTTAACTTCAACTTGTAAATTGCTACAAATTTCAACAAGTGAAGATAAGGAATCAGCTTAACTTCAACTTGTAAATTGCTACAAATTTCAATAAGTGAAGATAAGGAATAATCTCGGCTTAACTTTAACTTGTAAATTGCTACAAATTTCAACAAGTGAAGATAAGGAATCAGCTTAACTTCAACTTGTAAATTGCTACAAATTTCAACAAGTGAAGCTAAGGAATAATCTCGGCTTAACTTCAGCTTGTAAATTGCTACAAATTTCAACAAGTGAAGATAAGGAATCAACTTAACTTCAACTTGTAAATTGCTACAAATTTCAACAAGTGAAGATAAGGAATCATCTTAACTTCAACTTATAAATTGCTACAAATTTCAACAAGTGAAGATAAGGAATAATCTCAGCATAACTTCAACTTGTAAATTGCTACAAATTTTAACAAGTGTTAAGCATATTATTCTTCTCTTTGCCCCCAATGTGAACCTGAGTTCCACTTGGGTTCTCATTATTCAGAAATAATATTGCGCATCTTTTATCAGTGTAGAAGAATTCTGCTATGATTTTATTGATGACGTTGAAAAAAAAAATAACAAGGAACATCTAATGATAGAAAAATTTCAGATTACAAGTGTTCCATGGTCTAGGCAATGCTTTGCCCTCATTATCTTCAAGTCAATAGGCTCTATTGCCTAATACCGAAGTGATTCTGTAGGGTCCTTCCCAGTTTGGGCCAAGCTTGCCCTCTCTGGGATCCTTCTTGTTGCCGACGACTTTTCTTAGGACCAGGTCACCGACTTGAAAATTCCTTGGATTGACCTTCTTGTTGTAAGCTCTGGCAAGCTGTTGCTGGTATGCTGCGAATTGAATTGCAGCTTTCTCTCTTCGTTCTTCCAAAAGATCCAGATCTCGGGCCAAGAGTATGTCATTAGTCCCATTCTCAACTCCCCGGTTCGATCCTCGATGCCGACTTCCAAAGGAATGATCGCTTCGGCCATAAGCCATGGCAAAGGGGGATTCCCCTGTTGATCTTCTCGGCGTAGTCCGATATGCCCAAAGCACGTTGGGTAATTCGTCTACCCACTTTCCTTTTGCTACCTGCAGCCTCTTTTTTATTCCATCCAAAATTACTTTATTGGATGCTTCTGCTTGCCCATTACTTTGGGGAAAACTTGGTGTTGAAAAGTAATTCTTGATTTTGAATTTCGCACAAAAGTTCTTAATGAGTTTGTTGTCAAACTGCGTTCCGTTGTCGGCAACTATGGCTCTTAGAATGCCAAATCTGGTGATGATGTTTCTCCATATGAAGTTCTTCACGTCCACATCTCAGATTTTGGCAAGAGGTTCAGCCTCTATCCACTTCGTGAAGTAATCTGTTGCTACCAGTAAGTATTTTCTCTGCCCAGTTGCCTGGGAAAGTTGTCCAACAAGATCCATGCCTTCATCGGGCAAACGCAAGGGCCGGATATCTTGATTCAGTCAAGACTAGTCGTGTATCAAAGGTGTAAACCTTTGGCATTGTTCGCACTTCTTTACGTATGCCTCTGCATCTTTTTGCATGTAGGGCCACCAATACCCCTGGGTAAAGGCCCTGTGAGCTAGTGATCTGCCTCCAGCGTGGCTTCCACAAACTCCTTCATGAATTTCATATAAAAAATCTTCAACTTTCAAAGGGTGTACGCACCTTAAAAGGGGTCCAGTGAAGGACCTTCTGTAGAGATGTCCGTTCGCTATCAGACTAAATCTTGCCGACTTCAATCTGACCTTATGTGCCTCCTTGTGGTCTTCTGGCAGCTTTCCTTCTTTCAGGAATGCAACAATTGCATCCATCCAGCTTGGCCCCATGTCCACACACATTACTTCCCGTTCTGTGTTCTGTGATTCTATGCTCAGGCCCGACATATAGTCAATCATAATTGTCCTTGTTTTTCCAGTCTGTATTGAACTTGCCAGGTTGGCCAATGCGTCGGCGTGGCTGTTATCATCTCGGCTTACTTGGAGTAATCGGTAGTTCTGAAATAAGGCTGCCAATCTGATGACCTCTTTTGCATATGCCGACATCCTTTCGTCTCTAGCAGCGAATTCTCCTGTTGACTGGTTAACAATAAGCTGTGAATCACAAAAAACTATTACCTCATCTGCGTCTGCTACTGCTGCCAGCTTTAGCCCTGCAATTAATGCTTCGTATTCTGTTTCATTGTTTAAGGCCTTAAACCCCAAACGAATGGACTGTTCTATTATTTCTCCATCTAGAGATATCAGTAGTACTTCTGCCCCCGCACCTTGTCGGTTTGAACTTCCATCGACAAACAGTCTGAAGGACTCGCCGATGTAGATGCTGTAGAGTCTGAGTTTTTCCTTCTTTTGTTCTTTTGCCTTTGGCTGGGATTCTCCTTGCTTGCTGGGACAACGTTCATCTTGGCTCAACGGAGCTTGATGTTCGTTGGATTCCGGGGTGAACTCGGCCACGAAGTCGGCCAAAACTTGGCCCTTAATTGCCGTTCTCGGCCTGAACTCTAGGTCGTACTGGCCCAAGGCCACTGCCCATCTTGCTATCCTTCCAGTTAAGTCTCCTTGCTGTAGCAAGGGTTTCAAAGGGTGCTCTGTTAGCACTACAATCTTGTGCGCTTGAAAGTAATGGTTCAACTTCTTTGAAGCCATCACTAAGGCTAACATTAATTTCTTTAGGGATAGATACCTTGTTTCTGCATTGGCCAAGGTTTTGCTTACATAGTAAACAGCCTTTTGCTCCCCTTTTTCTTCTCGGATTAACACCGCACTTACTGCGTGTTCTAAAACTGCTAAGTAAACAAACAGCTCTTCCCCAGGTTTAGGTGTTGAGAGGACTGGAGTCGTAGTCAGGTACTTCTTTAGGTCGGCCAACGCGGCCTCGCATTCCTCTGTCCAAAGGAAATCCGTGGCTTTCTTTACCAGGTTGAAGAAAGGTATACATTTGTCTGAGCTTCTGCTTATGAACCTGTTTAGGACTGCAGCCCTTCCTAAAGCATCTGACTGCTTTTGCCGATGTTGGGCTCAGAATCTAGGATGGCCTTGATCCGATCCGGCCGCCTCAATGCCTCTTCTTGTCACCAGTACCCAAGAACTTACCAGATCCAACTCCAAACGCGCACTTTGATGCGTTGAGTCAGAGCCGATATGTTTTGAGGATTTCAAAGACCTCTTTTAGGTCAGCCAGATGACCCCTAGGCTCCTTGGTCTTCACGACCATGTCATCGATGTAGACTTCTACTGTTTGGCTAACCAGGTGTTTGAACATCTTGGTTACCAACCTTTGGTAAGTCGCTCCTACATTTTTCAACCCAAAAGGCATTACTCTACAACAGTACAGGCCTTTTGGGGTGATGAACGCTGTCTTCTCCTCAGCTATGGGGTACATGGCTATCTGGTGGTACCCCCTATAAGCATCCAGAAAGCTCATCCTTCCGTGTCCAGATGTGGCATCCACCAGGTGGTCAATCTTGGGCAGAGGGAAGCTATCTTTGGGACAGGCTTTGTTCAGGCTCGTAAAATCTACGCAGACCCTCCATTTACCGTTTTTCTTCTTTACCACCACAGTGTTTGATAACCATGTCGGATAGTTGACTTCTCTAATGGCCCTAGCTTCCAAAAGTTTATCTACTTCTTCTTCTACTGCTTCAACATGCATCAACGTCGGTCTTCTGGCTTATTGTATTACAGGTTTGGCCGACCTGTCGACGTTTGGTCTGTGACATGTGACCTCGGGGTCAATGCCAGGCATTTCATAAGGTGTCCAGGCGAACACCTCTATGTTTGTTCTTAGAAAAGCTTTCAGTTCTCTTTCTTCTTCTTCGGCTAAGCCTGAGCTGAGAAGAAAGAAGCGTTCTTCATCGCCCTCCTGGACGGAGATTTTCTTTAGTGTTTCTTCACTTTTTTCGGCTGGCTCCTTGCCGACATCATCTAGGACCTCCATGTCCTCATCTTCAATCTCTGCCTTCCCTGGTTCTTGAATGTTGCAGGTAGTTTTCATTGCTGCCATGGAGCAAGTTTTTGCCTGCAGTTGATCTCTTCTGATTTTTTTAATCTCCAGCTCTGTTGGGAACCGCAATAGTTGATGCAACGTTGAAGGAACTGCCCCCATTGCATGCAACCATGGCCTTCCCAAGATGATGTTGTATGGTGAGGGTGTGTCAATCATAATGAATTCCGTCTTGATTTTCTTTGTGCCGGCTTGTACCTCCAAGCTTGTTGCGCCTAGTGGCCATGTCGGCGTTCCATTGAAGCCGGCCATCAGGCCATTGGATCCTTCCATGTCATCTGGGTGAAAGCCCAGCTCCTTGTAACATCTAACGTACATGATGTCGCAAAAGCTGCCTTGATCAATCAAGATGCGCTTTACTTGGCACTTCCCAACCTGGAGGGATACTACCAAGGCATCATTATGCGGATGTTGGACCATCTCTAGGTCGGCTTCAGTAAAAGCTATCATCGGTCCTTGGCACTCCTCTGGCCGATGTCTCTTTTTCCCGACTTGGTAGACATGCTGTAAATGCCTTACCCTCTGGATCTCTCCTCTGACTTCGTTCTCGTTGACCCTTGAGTGGATCACATTAACCACCCGTGGTCTCCCTGCCTGAGCTTGCTGTGCTGGGGGAGGCAGGGCTGCTGGTGCTTGAGGCAATCTTGCCTGCTCCTCTCTTGTCCTGGCTTCATCGACAAGGTCTCTCAGATGGCCTCTTCTCACTAAGTCCTCTAAGTGTGCTCTTAGGGCTCTACAGCCCTGGGTTGGGTGCCCCTCTTCATTGTGGTAAGCACAACACCTATGTAGAGACCCCATTTTTGACCATCCTCAAGACTTGGACGTCACCGTTTGAACACCCGGTGATCATCCATGTTTGTGTTCGTTTGGAGTTCTCAGAGGTCTCGGCTACACGCTTTGCCTCAGGATCTCCGAACTCGACTGTTTAATGTCTGTTTTTGCACCAAACACTTATGTTTTGCCTTGGAGAGGCAGGGAATACCTTGTGAGGCATCCCCACACATCACCGGCCATGGCAAGAGGCCACTGGTTGGTATTGTGTTGCCATCGGCAATGTATATTGCCGGTCGGCATTCTTTGTTGCCAGTCGGCAGTCCATTTTGTCAAAATGGCACTTTTGAGCAGCCGACTACTATTCATCTACTTTTGCAGATATTTTAAAACAGCTGGCTTGCATTTTATTACCCTCTGTATGGAGGGATGGCCTTCTTGTTAGCTTCCTTGGTAAGCTTTACAAGATTGGCTTCTCTATAAGAGGAGCCCTCCTCTCTTGGCTTTAGGGTTAGACAAAAAAGGGTTAGAAACATTGTGAGAGAAGCTCTGGATTAGGGTTAGGGTTATACATATTTCCTATCTCTATATCTACCTCTTGTGTGTCCTTGTGTGTGTTTAAGCTTACTATTGCATACAAACACATAGTGTTACACCTTTTCTTAGTTTGTGAAGGACCAGAGGTCTGTTCTTGAGGTTCTTGGGTGGTTTTAAGCTTGGAGGAGTAGCTGGTCCACCATTGTTGAAGAGGTTCTTCAAGGGTAACAATCTTACCCCTTTTTACCCCATTCTTGCATTCTATTTTTGCCTATCTTAGAACTATTTTTGAGCTTAGTGTATAATATAAAAAAAGCTCTATTTTTGGTCCCTGTAAATAGTTTGTTTAGAGTGTTTTGTGGTTTGGAGGTGTTTGACCCCTCTTAAGCCTTAAGGGGCTCCATTTTGTGCCATTTTGAGTGAGCTCCGGGACTTTAGTGTTTGGGCCTCCTCACCACTGAAATCTTGAGGGATTTCAGTGGTAAGGATGGTGCCTTGAAGTCCCAAGAAGAAGAGGGCCACCCCCTCTCCTTGTTGTCCTTGAAAAGGGCCACTTTTGCCTCTTTAATGAGCACCTAGCTAAGCCTCATGTTGACCATGCCTTGGCTGTTATTTATGCTTATTTTCCCATGAAATAGCATTGTTGTGTGTTGGTTTTGGTACACCATGCTTGGTTAGCATACATGCCATGTAATGCCTTGTTGTTGCTTTAACATGCCTTAGGTTGTAAGCCCTTATTCTAGCATGTTTTAGGCTTGGCTTTGTGAAGCTTTTGTGCTTATTTTGCTATGTTTGAGGTCTGTCCTTAGTTGTTTGGGTCGACTTTGGCATGCTTAGTATAGCCCCTTTGCATTTTTGGTTTGTTGGCCTTAAGTGTGTGAATATATAGCATGCATCCTTGCCTTAATTTAGTGGGTTGGGACCATTTGCCATGTTATTTCAGTCCCTCTGACATGCTTGTATGCTTGCCTTGGATGTCTCTTTGTTGCTTTGAGAGGTTGTGCCTTATGCTCCATGTTTGGTCATTGTGCATGCTTTTGAATTCAAGTCATTTAGATGCCATCTAAGTGGTCCTTTGGGCTTTGTTTTATGTGCTAAAACTCTGTCTTGGTCATTAAATTCATGCCATGTTTGGTCTTGATAAGTGTAGTCCAATGCCTCTTTGGTGAGCCTTAGGTTTTGGACCTTAATTGTATGATATGCTTGCTTTGTTTAATTGGTTTGGCACCATTTTAGCATGATTTTCAGAGCCTAGTATGCATGCCATAAGTCCATGTTTCCCCCTTTTGAGTGTGCTTGAAAGTTGCTTCATTATGCCTAAGTCTTGAACCATGTATCCATGCATACTTGTATGTACATTTGCCTTCATGAACTTAGTATTATGGCCACTGTTTTGGGCCTAATTAGAGCTGCCTAAATCATGTTTAAGTCCATCCTACGCTTGCTCGCATGCTTACCTTGCATGTTTGCATGTATACCTTGTATGCTCATGTTGCATGCTAGTTCATATGCCTAGGTTGCATTGCATCTAGCATGCATGTCTTGTTCCTTGATCTAGTGATAGGAATAGGGCCCCTTTGGTTTGTTGGTTTGCATTGCATTTGATATCAAAATGTGCACACTTGGTCCCTTGGGCCATCACGCATGGAAATGCGCGATTGATGGTCCGAGAACCAAGGACCATGTCCCTTTGAGTCATATACATGATAAGGGACATGATTGGTGCATATATGGCTTGAATTGCATTGCCATGCAAAGTTCTGTCCTCTGCTGCTGTCAAACAGGTTCTGCAGGAACTTCTTGCCGATTGATTGCATATAGTGCCGACCGGCAATAAATCGATGGCCGATGGACACCAAATCGTAGCCGGTGATGATTCCCTCCAGCCGGTGGCACTCCTCAACATCCAGTAAGCACATCCTGAGACTTTCACAGTCTTCAGAGGAGTATAGCAGGGGAAACAGAGGCAGCTTGCGCATGGCAATGTACTTCCGAGCAAGACCGAGCATGCATTGCATCAGGCTCTCCTCCCGAGGCAGTTTACTGTTTTCCCTAGAATAGTTAATTTGCTTAGCTAATTAGATGGACTGTAATATTTAATTAGCTTGTAGGTTAATTATTTGTAATATTTATTTGGTCCCTCCGGGCAAGGGCGAATCTGTAATAAGTGTGGGTGCGTGTGTGTGCATGTCTTCCAATCCCCACTTCTTTCTTTCATTTTATTTACCCGCTTATGATGGTAGATTAGGGCATGTTTAAATTAGCATAGAGTATGACTACATGCGTGCATACATTTGTCTTGATGCACCGGGCTCGGTACATCACGCTAACTGCATTTGTACTTCAATTCCAAATTGAATACGTGCATCAATTGATTACATTTCATATGCCATGTTTAGGTTATCCAAGCCTACTCTAATTGCATCCTGTATGTGTTGCATTAGTCAAATTTAACATGAACTAGGACCATGCATGTTTGCTAATGTAACAACCCTCGTACTGATTACCGGTTAACCACTGAATTACGTACTGATTATTGGTAAACCGAACTGATAATGACTGATAATTGAATTAACTGAAGTACTGGATGAACTGATTGAAATCGAAACTGAAATTGAATAAGTTTATCTATTGAATTGCATATTGCATCTGTTTGATTGATTGATTATCTGTTTGAATTTGTATGTTTAAGCTGCTAATTGAAGGCCTTATCGGCGGCCGAATTAGGAACCGTTTGTGTTTTATAATCAGTAGAATATTTGTGATTTAATGATATATTTATCTGAAAATTGATTAGGAATGATTAAATTAGATTAAAAATGAGTTAATTGTAAACTTGGACTTAATTACCATAGTGCCACTAAGTGGGCCACTATCCTACACAATTAAGGGCTTGTTTTACACTTGAACAACTTCATTTCATCAGCCATTTCTTCACTCTAGCCGACCAAGAGAGGAGAATTAGAGAGAGTTGAGTTCATTTTGTAGAATTGCTAGAGGAACTTGAAGATTTGTAACATAGATTGCTAATTTGAGCTTGCAAGACTTGTAATTGACACTCTAGGTAAGGAAATCATCTTCTTCTTGTTGTCTTTGAGCCTCATTTCGCATGGTTCATGCCCAATTAGAGAGCTAGGCCATGCTTTAGTGCAAACATGTTGAATTGGAACTCCATTGTTGCATGCATGCTTGAATTGGTGCATTTTGAAGTTAAATTCTTGGAGAATTATACATGCATGTCCATGTTTTTATCATAGTCCATGTTTCCACATTGTTTTCAAAGATTGGAGCTCTTTGGAGCAAGATTTGAAGATTGAATTTGGTTAAAAACTCATGCATGTCATGCTTGCATGTTATTCTTGAAAATTAGTTTGAAATTGAGTTTAATTGAAACACCCTTGGGCCTTGATTTCTTAAATTGAGCTTTAAAACGTGTTATTCAATGTGTTTGAAAGAGTTTTCCAGAAAATAGGCCCAAGAGGATCGAGTTGGGAGCATCAAAACTTGGTTTTGAACTTGGAGGTTGAATCTGGATTTTCCAGATTTTTGATGTCCGCTCGAGCGGGGAAAGTTCCGCTCGAGCGGGGAAATCATGCTCCCAGCATTTTCTTCGACTTGTTTTACAGTCCGCTCGAGCGGAGTGTTTCACGCTCGAGCGGATAAATCGAGCATCCAGCATCTTGCACTGTTCATCAGTCCGCTCGCCGAAAGGAGTAATGTGCGCCGAGCGAGGATTGTGTGTCGCGCCGAGCGGAAGTTGACGCCGAGCGGGACCTTTGTTTTTGTCCGCCGAAGGGAAACTCGCCGAGCGGAGGCCTTTGTTTCACCGAAAATTCTGGAATTGTTTTCTATGTGTATTTTCGCGTCCTCATTCCATCCTAGGCATCCTTAGGCCTAGTTTAAGACATCTTAATGAGGATTTAGACATAGAACCACACCGAGGAAATTTAGGGATTTAATTATCATCCTTTCGATCGTGAACTTAGTGTGTGTTCTATTTGTTAACCGCTTAGGGTTGGTTTCTCGACGCGCTCTAGCCGCTATTAGCCCAATCTCGTGAGTAACAATTGTGTAAAGATATGTTCAAAATGCTTATCTTTTGAATCTTCGAATCAACTGCTTATTGAATCGATATTGTTTCTTGAATGAATGTATGTCCTGATTCAATCAGACAGGCATCCGTAGCATTGATCGTTATTCATAGAGCTCGCGGTTCCTTGTGGAACCATATCTTCATCGATCGATGGCCATCATTATCAAGGTTCATACATCTATTCTTTTGGACCTCATCGTTTATAGGCTAATGGGTGTACCACATATGACCGATTGATCAAATATCGAAGATTGAAATATGTAATGAACTGATTTCATTATCAGAAGGACATTCATTCATAACCTCTTTACGCATTATGTTATTCATCGGGCTTTAGCTCACGCTTATGTATATATGTAGGTTCTCAAAGAACTGCCGGAGCTAGGAGCGTGGTTGGTCCCCGCTTTGTCAAGCTGCCTATGTGCCTCACTGCGAGGTTCCGAGTTGCCATGTTATGGCTTGGGGTGTTTTTGTGTCCCCTATCGGTCTCCTTACTATTTTGGTACTATTGTATAGATCGCCATCTGCTTTTATCAGATTATCGAGGGACTTGGTCCTCAGATCAATTTTTGTAAATGATTGTATAGATCGCTTTTTTTGAACTGTATGAATGCATAAAAATGTTTTTGCATCTGATTTTCACATTTCAATGGACACTAGTTATTTATCTGCTTTTGGTTTCCGCCAGCCTCAGACTGCTTTGATCAGATATTGTTCAACAGCCTTTGGTAATCTGACATCGCTGATGCTAAACCCATAGGGTTTGGGTCGTCGTGACTAACTAATTTATTGTTTTGGCACGGAGTACGATGTAAGTATTTTCATGCTTTAGCATATCGCATGTGTGTGAATGCTATCATGATAGCATGCTTACCATGTGGCTAATTGCTTATGTGAGATAAACTGTTTGATTGCCTATGGGTGAAGGTTGGATTGTCTGAATTGGAAAAACTCGTTGAAATCCATATTTTAGCCTACTCGCGAGTAGCAAATTCCAAAATGTTTTTCAAGACAAACGGATATGCAATGCTTATTTCCAAATTAGGCAATCTAGTCTATACTTGTTTGCTGTCCGCATAACATAGTAATACTAGGCTAATAAGTGGAATAAGAACACATAACGTCTTCAAAATCGGATATCACGGTTAGTAGAGGCCGGTCTTCGGACCGGGCGAGAGGGGGTGCTCATAGCTGACCTTCTCCAATCGTACCCAAGCTTCCGAGCCGAGACAACTTTGGTGATGACGGACACGCGGCCTTTGGCACCGAGTCAGGGTTTCCTAAATTTTCCATAAAAAATATTTAGGTGGCGACTCTGTATCTGGGAAAGCAATCCATGTTTGGCACTTCTTTTCAAAAATCTATTTTTCTCAAAACGATTTGCCGGATTTGGACTCTTTGGTTCAGATTTAGAACCGCAAACAAAATCGAGTCCAAACTGTAGCGTGTAGCGCGGGGTCCCCCGCGGGCGTGTTACAACCTACCAACGTTCCTTCCCATGTATTCTCTTGGGGCCTTTGTCGGTGCTCTGAAATAGGGTTGGTTTCGAATTTGATCCAGGACTTTGTGGATCGGGATTTGAAACACAATCGCCACTGCCTGTTTGGCCCTTAATTCTATTTCTTGTTTGTTGAACCCGTTGTTACCTCGCCTCGCTTCGGCGAGCCATTGGTTCTTTCTTGTTTTATCTCTTTATTCCCCGATGTATCTTCCTCGGCTCTGGCATACTTCTCGATTCTTGCCATGAGCTCCTCCATGCTTTTTGGCAATGTCTTTGCCAAAGATTTCCTTAGTGAACAATCATCTTTCAGGCCGTTCTTCAAAGACACGACCGCCACTTGGTTGCATTCGGGTATTCGATTGTAACACCTCGTAGTATCTTTTTGCATAGGCCCTAAGGCCTTCATCCTTGCTGATCTTCAAAGCCATCAATGCGTCCACCCTTAATGGTCAGAACTTGTTTGTCACTTAACCCGCCACGAACATCTCGGCCAGGCCTTCCCATGTCTTTACGCTTTCCTTTGGCAGTTTGTGGAACCAATCTGATGCAATCTCCCCAAAGGACGAGGGGAACACTTTGCAGAGCAACGGCTCGTTTCCACTGTATAATGCCATTGAGTTCAAGAATAATCCAACGTGGAAGTTAGGGTCTGACTTACCATCGTATATTTGAAACCTCGACATGCTGAATCTCTTTGGTGCCTCAAATTTGTCCAGTTTTACCGAGAATGGTGTCCTCGGCTTGTCGGGTGAGGTAACCTCGGCTTCAGCATTCTGTTCCTTCCTCTTAAGGTAGTTTCTCAAGTCTTTTTTACTCCTCCACGGAGCTCAGCTATCTTTGGACTTCAGTCTTTTCGGTATACTACTTTCGGCTTCATGGTGGGCCCGTTTTGATCTTTCTCCATGGGTTGTGTCAAAGTAGAGCGCCTGCCCTTGGACATGCCGATGTTCTTTGTGCTCTGGGTCCTTCGTGTGATATGTCCTTTGGGACTTCTCTTGTCCCGGCTCCTCTCATCCGACTTCCCTAGGAGGTGGGTGAAAGTGCCTTCCACTTCTAGTGTGCTGGGGTGCTTCGGGAATTGTTTTCCTTTCTCTCTTCTGGGCATTAATTGCTGGAATCGGCGTGTCTTGCAACGGGTACGGTGGCTGCATGGCATTGTTTTGCATCATGAAGTTGACAACCGACTGCAGGTCTGCCAACTTGTCTGTCAATTCTTTTACTTCCTCATCCCTCCGTAGACACCTATCCCTCCATACCTGGAGGTTATCTTCGTTATATTACCTGCTTTGGTCTGTCTTCTTTGAAGTGTCGCCCTCCTGGCTGACGTCTTTTCCTCCGTGTCCCTGGTTACGAGTTTTTGCATTGTGGTTGTCCCCTTCGACGTCAAGGTCGATAAGTCTGTTACTCCCAGTAGGAGCGCCATCCCCAATATTTTCTTTCTGTCCGTTACTGGCCATCTATTCGTCTTTCTTTCCCACAGATGGCGCCAAATTGTGTGAGTGATTTTCCGATCACACTGCCCACCTTAGTAATTCACCAGAGAACACAGCGTAATAGATGGCACCCTAACCTCGCACGAAAGAAAAGGCTCGCCATGAGTTCTTCCACCCGGGGGCACTCCGACGATCAAGTCAGTATATCTCTCAAAGATAATCAATAGTGCTAAACAATGATCTAAGTATCAATTGCGTACCATAGACCCACGGGGGTGCCTCTCTTTTATAGTTTTTCTCAATCCTAGTCCCACTAGAAGTCTGACTTCTATGGACTCCAATTCAGTACTTACTTTGAATTTCTTAAGAGATAAGGATAAACTCCCTAAGAGCATTACCCTTATCCATCCTGAATCTTTCTTCATCCTAGGACTCTTGTCCCTTCTCCGCTTATCTCGGATTCCGGTATTCTCGCAGATAACCTCGGCAACTCCGAGATCACTCCTACAGATCTACCACTCAAGACGCGGCACTTCCTACGACACGTCGCCACCTTGCCACGTGTTAGTACTCATAAAATATATCTCCACAATCACATTCCCAAATATCACACTTTAATAAAACTTAAAATGTGTGATTAAAAAATATACATCACACAAAAAAAGTGTGATTTTTATCTGTATTTGTAGTAGTGAAAATTCAAATTCTTTACTAGAGAAAATTCAAAATCCTTTACCAGAGAAAATTGAAACCAAAGAAAATTTAAATCCTTTACCAATCAAATCCTTTACTTCTGTAGAATCCTTTACTTTTGTAGAATCAAAATTGATCAATAACAAAAACAATTCACTATTCATCAAACACAAATAAGTCATCAATTTACATAAATATAAAATTCTCCATTTAAATCTGAATATACAAAACATATTCAAACATGTTTTTATATATAAATTTGTATGCTAAAATGTAAAATTAAAACCTAGGGTAGCAAAAGCAATTAGAGGAAGAACTGTGTGCGTGGGTTACTTCTACAGAGGAGACCTAGATGATAACAACAGCAGCAAATTAGGAACAAACCAGCTTTATATCTCCAACTCGTCATGAATCTACCAAAGACCCAAAAATTAAATTTGCAAATTTAATCAAAACTAACAAAGATCTGTGTTTTTCTCTTCGATATTTGAGTAAATTCACGATCTTTAAATTTTGTCATCGATACAAAAACGAAGAAAGAAAAAGAAAATGAAAACCCAATGGTAGATAGTTGTTTTCACCACCACTCCTCTACTTCTTTGTTGGTGACAGAGACAAAGTTGCGGTGACAGAGATGGAGCTGCGGCGGTAACGGTAGTAGCAATGAGGGGCGCTAATGGTGGCTGGAGAAGAGAGAAGAGGAGACGATGATGTAGATAGTGACGGCGATCGCAATCTGAGGTGATGATGGTGGTGGCGATTTGAGGCAATGATGGAGACGGCAGTAGCGGTGAGAAGTTGAAGATGAGAGAAGATGATGAGAGAGATAAATCTAGGGAAGGAGAGAGAGAAAGATCTAAGGTTTTGAACTGGTAGATGAGATTGACGAGAGAGAGAGAGAGAGAGAGAGAGAGAGAGAGAGAGGAGCAGCTGAGAGAGAAAAGCAGTGGGAGAGAGAGATAGAATGCGTGTGATATATCAAATTTCTCTATGATAGATAGGTGTGGGGTTGAACGATCTTACACATCAAAAAATAATATTGTGAATCTCTTCCATTACTAAAAATAGAAGAGCCTTTAGACTAATTTTTTTCTAATATATTATGCATAATAATTTATGATTAATCAGAATTAAAAGATGTGAGATGTAAAATAAGTGAGTGAAAATTAATGTTAATTATAATACTTTAATTTATTATATAAAAATTAAAATAATGAATTATACCATATAAATATAATCGGGTAGGGATGAATGCCGTGGGAAGTAAAATTTGTCTCTATTCCACTTTTTCATCGAGAAAAAAAACCTACACATAACAAAGCAAGGCATGTCAGGACTAACTAGGGCAAGAAATTGTTATTCTCAAAATGTTGAATATAAGATTTTAAATTTGAATCACCACTATGAGTTATTGAGAGTTGTTTAATCGTTAAATTTAAAATATTAAGATTAATTAAACTGTGCGTAAATTAATTCAAACACAATATTGAAAAAAAAGGGTAAAATTGCATTTCGGTGATGCCAAACAAAAAATATATATATAAATTTACAATTTACAATTTTTAATTTACAATTTTTAATTATTAATATTTATATAAAAAAAATTAACTGATTTATAAAAAAAATTCAAAACTCAATTGATGTGATATTTTTCCAAAAAAAAGAAAAAGAAAAAGACAAATGTACAAATAGTGACGTGGCTTTGTGTGTCCACGTGCCGCAACAGATTACCTGTACCTTGAGAATCTTTTCTTTAAAAAAAAAAATTATTAGGATTACCACCAAAATTATCAAAAGTAAATTATATGGAAAATGATTTGTCTCCCTAATTTCCCTTCTCTTAATCTCCCTAATTTCTAATTTTGGAAACTATTTTCTTTTTTCCTTTCTTTGTTTTGTTTTGTTTTTTTTTTTCACTAAAAATAGAATTTTGGGGGATTCGGGCTCCCCCATTTCGGGGATGAAGCACTGCCCAAATTATATTCACTTCTTCTCATGTTTTTGACAACAGTAATGCTACGTAACTCGAATTTCCCTTCCCCGAATCCCCCTAAATCTAAAAACGACGCTGCTTGACGTCCCAAATTTTTTTTTTTGGATCGTCATGAGAAGAGGAGAAGAAGAAGGGAGGAGGAGGAGGAGGAGGAGGAGGAGGGGGAGGGAGAGAGGAGGAGGAGGAGGAGGACGGAGGGGGCTCACAGACCCAGGAGGGCGGGCAGGGCGACGATCGGAGGCGACGGCGACGAGCTCTCGGACGAGCTCCGAGACGATCGGACGCGACGGCGACGGCGACGAGCTCCTCCTCTGCGACGAGCGACGAGCTCCTCCCCTCTCCGACGAGATCCGAGCTCCGAGCTTCTCCCCTCTTCTCTCTCTCTCTCTCTCTCTCTCTCTCTCTCTCTCTCTCTCGTCGTTTGCAAATTTCGGGGGATTCGGGGGGCGCGGATTCGCGCTCCCAAGCATTATTGTTTTGACAAATATAGACCTTCTTTGTAATTTGAATAATTATAATAATTTTTTTTTGTTTTATCTGACAATGTCATGATTTTCTCTTTTATCAAATTGTTTCAAACAGTGGTACTTTTTCTATAGTAAATTACCTTATTAAAATATTAAAAAATATTTTTGGATTGAAAGACAGGTTTGGAAGAAACAAATAAGGGTTAATTACACTAATAGTCTTTATAGTTTAGGACTTATGTCACGTTGATTCCTAACTTTTCAATTGTGACATATTTGACTCTAAATTTTGAATTTTGGTCTAAATAAGGAAAATTGAAAATATCATTAGATTTTTTAAAGGTAAAATTGTCAATTTAATAAAATATAAACTAATTTAATAAAAATAAATATCAAAAAAATATTTTTAATTTTTAAAAAATTATTTTTATCCACCAATGATAAAATTATGTAAAATTAATAAAAATTACATGATTAATTTTTTTAAATTAATTTTACATGATCATCATTCAAATACATAATAAAAATTAATTTGGTAAAAAAATAAATAAATGTCTAAAAGATTTATCAATTTTACATAATTTTATTTTTAGCAGGTAGAAATAATTTTTTAAAGTTCAAAAATATTTGTTTGACATTTATTTTTGTCAAATTAGTTTATATTTTATCAAATTGACAATTTTAGCCTTGAAAAATCTAATTACATATTCAGTTGTTTTTATTTGGAACAAGATTTAAAATTCAGGGTCAAATGTGTCACAATTAAAAAGTCAGGGACGAAAGTGACACAAGTCTCAAACTATAGGGACTATTTGTGTAATTTGCCCAACAAATAATGTTTGGAACAGTATTTTTGGATTTATTTTTTTAAAATATTAAAAAAAAATTAAGAAAATATTTTTTTATTTTAAATGTATAATTTTTATTTAAATATTTTATTTTATTTTGTAAATTTAATTTTAATATTTTAAACTCAAAACACAACTTCATACGCAAATCGTAACCAAACACATAATTCAAAACTCAATTTAAAAATTAGTTTCAAGTCTCATAACCAAGCACATAACTCGACACCCTACATTACTTTCAAAACTCTACACTCAAATCGTAACCAAATGCATAACAAAAAAAATTAAAATATTTAAAAATATTTAAAATAAAAACTACATATTTAAAATAAAAATAATTTTTTTAAATTTTTTTTAATATTAAAAAAATATATTTAAAATATTATAAAAAAATACAACACATAAATGTGTGAAATATAATGCACATTAAAATAAATAAATCAATATTTAAAATATAAAATATTTATCCTAAAAAAATAATTTCAAAAAATTTCAAAATTTATAACCAAACAAATTTTTTCTTTTCAAAACTCATAACTCAAAATACGACTCCACACTCAAATCATGATTCTAAAAATAATTTTAAAAATAAAATAATTTTTTTTGAATTTTTTTTTCTTTTAAAATAGAGTTTTTGAAAAAGCTTGGTTTTGAGTTTTGAAAAGAATTTTGAATTGAGTTTTGAGTAAAAACATGTTCCAAAAAAAGATTTTTTTTTTAGAAACATGTTTGGTTATATTTTAGAATCATAATTCCAATTAGAAAATTTCAAAAATCTTTTCAAAACTCATATCTTAACCAAACATACAACTCAAAACTCAATTTAAAAATTATTTTCAAAACTCATAACCAAACACAAACTTTAAAAAATACAAACTTATGTTAAATATATTTTTTAAATATTAAAAAATTAAAAAAAATTATTTTTTATTTTAAATATATATTTTTTATTTTAAATATTTTATTTTATTTTATAAATATATTTTTAAATATTTTAATTTTTTTGTTATGCGTTTGGTTACGATTTGAGTGTAGAGTTTTGAAAGTAATGCGGAGTGTTGAGTTATGTGTTTGGTTATGAGGTTTGAAAAAAAAATTTGAATTGAGTTTTGAGTTATGTATTTGGTTATGATTTGAGTGTGAAGTTGTGTTTTGAGTTTAAAATATTAAAATTAAAAAAAATTAAAATATTTACAAAATATTTAAATAAAAATTATATATTTAAAATAAAAAATAATTTTTTAAATTTTTTTAGTATTTAAAAAAAATAAATCTAAAAATACTGTTCCAAACACAGTTTGTCTCTTCTAAACATGTCCTCCAATCCAAAAATATTTTTTAATATTTTAATAGGAAGGGCAATAAGGTAATTTACTATTTAAAAAGTAACACTGTTTGGAACAATTTGATAGAATGGGAGAATCTTGACATTGTCAGGTAAAGTAGGAAAGGCTACTGTAATTATTCAACTTACAGGAAAGATCTCTAAATTTGTCAAAAATCTCAGGAGAGGTAAATGTAATTTACCCAATTATCAAATAATTCATATGGATGTCCACCCACACTTATACATGTGTTTAGTATATTTTTTGATAAAAAATTTGATGTCTCTAGTATTATTGTTAGGTTTTAAATGTGTAATTGATATATTTTATATATGAAATGTTTTAAATTTTTGATTTTTTTTAATTTAATGGATTAGTTTAATAATAATATCAAAATTATCATTATATTTGACTTTTGAAAAAAATAAAAACTAATTTAATAAAAATAAAAACAATCACCCATTACATGATCATTATCTAAACACATAATAAAAATTAGAATAATGACTTGGATCCCATTTTTTTCCCACCCCCTTGACCCCCTCTTCACTTGATTGGTTACTTTTTGTTTCTTTCTTTTTTTTTATTCATTCTCCTCCAATCACCACCTGCCATGTGTCTGTGGGGGGGAGGTGGTGGGGGTCTCAATCATCACCCTAAAAATTAATTTCTTAAATAAATAATTAAATAAATGTGTAAAAATTTATCGATTTTACATAATTTTATCTTTAGCGGTAAAAATATTTTTTTAAAATTTTAAAATATTTTTTTGACATTTATTTTTGTTAAATTAGTTTATATTTTATTAAATTGATGACTTTACTTTTGAAATTGAACAATGATATCTTCAATTATCTATATTTAAAATAAAATTTAAATTAAAATAATACTATATACACTAATTAGTGTATTAACTAGTAATGTGACATAATTTAAGAAGTTTTTTATATTTGTAATTTATATGATGAGTGGGGTCAATAATAATGTCATAACTAGTATTAATACATTAATTTATATATTAATTAGTACATATAATACCATCAAAAAAATTAAAGATTAAAGTGACACAAATCTTCAACTATAAAAACTGTTAATGCAATTCCTTTTTATCTTTTCTACTGAAATCCTGTGGGCTGTGGGTGTACTTAAAACCTGACGGTGTAAATCTTGGACTGAGTTTTAGAACCACCAGATCATAACCCCAGCTTAGTAGTATATTGCCTTTTAAGAAAGGAAAATGTCTCGTAACTCAAATTTTGTGGCTCAAAAGTGACTCAAATGGCCAAAGCGATGTCGTTTTGACCATTTCTATGTTGTTATGTACTCAAAACGACGCCGTTTTGGCCATTTGAGCCACTTTTGAGTCACAAAATTTGAGTTACGTAGCATTATTGTTTAAGAAATAAAAAAATATAAAACTTATTGTTAATGTACTATGTTCTTTGGGTAATTTCAACATATCAAAAAAGAAAAAAAAAAATGGGAAACGCTGAGTTGGATGTAACGTTAATAAGTTACATTAATTTAATTTTTAAATTATCAAAAACTTATATTAATTTAATTTTATTAAATTATTTTTTTCTAACTGATGTGATCAACTAACCCATTAGTTAATACCTGTATCATTCCTGAATTTGAGTTCAAAAATTAAATTTATGAAATAGTTAAATTAAATTATAGTGAACAATACTTTCAAGTCGAAATTAGGATGTGTCTTAAAGATGGAAAAAGCAGGATCACGAGATCCAAACACAAAATTACAAAATTCCAGCCTTAGGATGAATAATGTACCCCATTCATGGAGGGGACTCCTACAGTCAATACTAGAACAATCAAACTTTATGAAATATGATTGACCATATTCTCTCTCTCTTTCTGTGTCTAGCTGCCATTCACATGGTGCCCTTGCTGTAATGTCCTACCCTATCACCTCTCTCATTGTCTCTCTATGTGCCCTATGCAAGTGTGTAAGGTGGGTTACATTTTTTTTTTTTTTTTTTAACTATGAAAAAGGAGATCTGAGGTGTCATCACGTCCCCTGTGGGCCCTAACTCTGGAGTAACCGGTTGCCAGCTAAGAATTAACCTCCACCATGTGAGGGACCCACCACCAAGGCACTGTAAGGTGGGTTACATTGACCATGCCATTTTCAAGCTTCTACTGATATTTGTGGGAAAAAGCAAAAAAACACCACCATCAAATTTTTTAGTTAGTTGGAGATAGCCTAGGAAGAGTAAAAGTATTTGGTTTTTATTTAATGTGAAACTTAAATTTAGGAAAAAAAAACTTGTAGTACAATGATGTAATGTAGGATCTAAAAGGCCATCCGCATTCAATTTCAAGCTATTTATAGATAATCTTTCATTTGGGTTCATAGCTCTCACAAATACACAAGCATGGAAGCCCTAATATGTATGCTTGACATTAATGAGAACATAATCACTTATTAGTGAAATGAGTGTCAAAGTCACTTTTGAGAGTGACAAAAGTTTTATTATAAAAAAAAGGAGGATTATTTGTGGGTTATGGCTATTGTAACAATTGTGAGTAATGCTGCTCAAGTTGTGATTGGAAGTGCATTTTCGTTTATGATCGTGATTTTTTGCCGTTGTGTTTGGATAAATAGTAAATAAAAAAAGATAATATGTCATTTTATTTTAGATATTTTATACGTAGATAGAACTTTCGGCATTAGTTTGACTTCTCTTAAGTTGGCCATCTCAACTTAAGAGAACGTTTGAGCTTGAGACGTCTATTTTGAAACTCATTTTGGTAATTTGAACTGTTCACTTTTTAAGACTCGTTGAGAAGAATATTAATGCAAAAAATCAAGATAATTGAATATCGGTAGTTATATAATTGAATTAAATGTGTATTACAAAAAATAAATAGTTATTTTTAAAATTATATTTGTTGTCCATTTTTTAAAATAAATATGATTAAAACATATAGTTGCTTAGGTCTAATCATCTTATTTTTTGTATTAATATTCTACTCAATAAGTCTTAGAAAGTGAACGGTTCGAATCATCGAAATTGGTCTCAAAATAAGTCTACCAAGCTTAAACGCTCTCTCAAGATGAAAATATAAGAAAAGCCAAATCCTTTGAAAAAAATATATTGTAAAGTAACGTATGTTTCTCATTAAATCTCACCGATTTTGGTGAAAATTAAAACCCAAGTTTTAGATGACTTTTTTCCTTCCTAATTTTGTTCATTTCACCTCCTTAATAATTTATCAGCATCCGCATCAAGCTTTTCAAATTTTTAGGTTAATTTAACTCAAAATTCACTTTTTCTATTTTAACTAGTCACATTTTTAGTATTCATTACATCAAACTTTCTATTCAAACTCAATCTTATTAAAATATTAATTTCTTATTGTATTTGTTATTCTTTTTTTTTAAAATTAAATTGATGAGGTGCCACCCAAACAATTTTTCAAAAATGCAAAAAAAAAAAAAATGGTCGTTGACCGATCGCCGGCCGGTCGACCGGTTAGGCTAATTTTTGGCATTTTTCCTTCTTTTGCTACAGTACTCACGGGACATCCAGTGGGATGTCTGGGGGGACATCCGGTTGGATGACCGATTTACAATTTTTGGCCCAATTTTCCTGCAGAAAATATAATAAAAAATCATATAACGAATGAATAATACCTCAACAAAGTTATTGAGGTACTGTAGCAAATTTAAGAAAATGTTAATATAGAAAAAAATTACTGAGGCTAATGAAGAGAAAATTTGATGATTTATTAATTATATTTTAATTTTTTATTATTTTGATAATCCTGATACGGTTGCTCTAAATAAGTTGAGTGGTTCTTTTCTTTTTCCACCCAACTTCTTAATCCAAATGGACTACAAAGGATAGGTACAAATTTTTTTGGTGAAATTTGGACCATTATACCATTGAGTACTCTATTATGACAGTTGGTGGGCCCAAATATTTCATAAATATAATAGATAAAAATTTTAGACAACTCATGTTACATGTATGGAGAAAAAGTTGTAGGCCAGAGTTCCGTGTGTGAATCTATTTGAAAGCAATAAGTGATGAAAAGAGACCTGTGCAATTTCACACTTCAAATCTACAACAATAATGCTCTATTTATCATCATTCATACCATATTTTAACTATTAAACATATATTACTTTTGTATAAAAACAATCATAAGAATGATGTGATTTTTTTTTATTGTTGTAATTATGAATTTGGGCATTTTTATTTTCAATAAATAAATATAAATATGCCATATCATTTTATATATATGAAACTTCTATATATAAATTAAGGGTTGGTTTGGGATGTTTTAAAAATATATACTTTTTGACTTATTGGTTTATATGGGTTGGGTCTGATATGATGTGTTAGAGAGGTGATGTGATTTAAATAAGATGATGTGATTTAAATAAGATAGTGACTTTTTGACTTTTTATATTATTTAGTAGATGTCAAACTTGACCTAAGTTTGTGTATCTTTACCCTTTCAATTATGTCAATTTGTTACGAACACATGTTTAGCTGCAGAGTTGTTGCCTTCAAAATATTTGGTGGTTTTAATCATTTAGTGGTAAAATGGTAGTTTTAAAAATTGTACAACATTGTTCTATTAGCTTTAAAAGATTCTCGTTAAAATTGAAATGGTCCAACCATTAGTACTCACTGCTTTACTATGACTACGATGGATTTATAGAAGATTTCATCATTGAGGCATTCTCGGATCCAATCTATTTTTTTCATTTTATTTTAATTTATGTCTATGGTGTCTAAATTTATCATTTTTAATAATTTTTATTTTTTCTTCATTTTTAGATGTTCCCCTCATCGATTATTTTTCACATATTATGTTTGGAAGAAAGAACATTATTATGAGAAACAACATTATATATCAGAAAATAACTGGAAGGAATGCTTGTAACAATCTTTTTAATTTGGAGATTAATTATTAGCTTGATATAAATTGTTGAATATATTTTCTAGTAATTTAAAATTTTCAGACAATTGATAATCTAACATGATAACATAAATATGATTCCTGTTATTTCTATGATTGTTCACTCAATTTATTTTTGCCAACGTTGTGAAAAAGTATTAAACTTGACAGAAAGAAGTGTATATAATAAGGGTTTAAAGCTGATTAGTGGGTATGTTCTTCACATTATTATTTAGTGTTTAACTCCCTTCCCGTTTGTCGAGTTTACTGACTTAGGAATGACTTTTGAAAATTGCTTCTTAGGGTGGCCCAAAAGACAATGGTTAGAATGATTTCTTGATTATTAAAAAAAAAAAAATTGTATAAACTATATTGAATTCCAAAAACAAATCTATTTATTTAAAAAAAATCTATTAAAAAAAGGCCTCAATAAATTATGATATCCTGCCAGGCTAACATGGATTTTTGCATCTACGGGTATTGTCTCTTATTGACTTATGCTTTGTGGGTTTATATTTTTAGGACAAATTACCTTTATAGTCTTTGTTGTTTGCCTTTTGTGTCAAATTAACTCTTATAGTTCTAATTGTATTAGTTTTATCTTTGAATTTTTCACATTATGTAATTGACGTTAATCCTTTAAAAATTGAACTAAAATCAAAGAGTAAAATAATTCATTCATTGCTTATTTTGAAAAGTGTACGAGTACGAAATAATTCTTCTCATATGATCTTGTTGATTAAGTTTGTGTTCCTCTAAACAATGTTGCTTTGCCACCTGAAAACACAAACGTAAGCTAACCGGCAGGTATGTGCCGAAAACCCCTCCGATGCCTAAGTCAGCAACTAGACAATAGACAATAAACTCTGTATATTCTAAAGTAAGAATTGGGATACCTGTATAAAAGATCTAGTCATAAGCTTTTATAGACTTTGCTTGGCACAATCCTAGTAGGATTCCAACTCTCCCTATGAGAGTCTTCCTAGGAATCACACACCCTACTCACTACCAACCAAGTGAGATGGTTTTGCACAATCCTAGTAAGACTCTAACTCTCCTTAGCAGAGTCTTACTAGGAGTCTCATCACTACAAGCCAAGTGAAATGGCTGAACCCTTTACCCTGGCTTATACATTCCTGACCGAACTGACTTATCTCGGTCCCCTGCCATTCGGTCTGTTTGATTGGAAGCCGATCGAATGAATGCCACCCTGCCGAGCTACACCTAGCTCGGCCCTCGTCATTGATGTTACCTCGGTTTTGTCTGTTTAAACCAAGCTAACTGCAGCAATCTCTGACCGAGCTAACAAGGGTGAGGTCCAACTTGTGAAGCCCAAACACCTCGGCCCATAGCTCGGTTCGAACTTCACCTAGCCTAAGCTCGTTAGTTTTTAGACCGAGCTACAGCAGCTCCTATCTCGGTCCGATGTGCGGCCCAACTTCCAAAGAAATCTCTTCCTTAGCTCGGCCCAATTTATTTATAAATTACTCTCTCAATTGCCCCTTAATTCCATCTGCGCAGCATAATTGTGATTACTTTCCTCTAGCCGAGCTAAAAACGCTCAACTTTGCCGAACTAGAGAAGTTTGTTCGGTCTCACAACTCGTTCAGTCCCAACAAGTCTGGTCAGTTGCTCAGCACGTCATTCCACTAATCTGGCATGTCTGATACGACGTTACCCCAAGGACAGGTGGCGTGCCCCCATTAGCCCTGTTCTCCTATTACAGCCGTCATGCCAAAAATTTGAATAGCCCTACTTTTTTGCCTTCAACGTATATATTCTTCGAGTTTGTAATCGTACGGCGAGTCGTTCTTTCTGTGTCTCGCCAAGCAGACTAACTCGGTTTACACTAACCCTGTCAATCCTGCTTTGGCCGAGATAATCATCTCGATTGAAGAATTCAAAAATTTGTTGGTCAAACCTGCCAACTTGCTTTGGCCGAGGTAACCATCAACCCGGCCAAAGAGTTCAAAAATTTGTTGGTCAAACCTGCCAACCTTCTTTAGCCTAGATCCTGATCTTGGCTGAAGAGAACGAAGTGTTGATTATTTCGGCCAACCCTCTCCAGCCTAGATCCTGATCTTGGCTGAAGAGAACAAAATATTGGTTTTTCTTGCCAATCCTCTTCAGCCTAGATCCTTTTCTCGGCTAAAGAGCAATAAATGTTGGTTTTTCCAGCCAACTTCTTATAGCCTAGATCCTTATCTTCGGCATAGGAGAAGTGTTGGTTTTTCTAGCCAACCTCTTCAGCCTAAATCCTGATCTTGGTTGAAGAGAGCTCGAAATTGGTTATTCCAGCCAACCTAGAATGAAGTGTTTGGTTATTCCTGCCAAACGTCCTGCAACCTAGATCCTTATCTTCAGCTTAGGAGAAGTGTTGGTCAAACCTGCCAATGTCCTGTAGCCTAGATCCTTATCTCGGTTTAGGAGAGAGCTCAATGTTGGTTATTCCTGCCAACTTTCTTCAGCGCGGATCCTTATCTCGACTGAAGAAGAGCTAAAAGTGTTGGTCAAACCTGCCAACGTTCTGCAGCCTAGATCCTTATCTCGACTTAGGAAAGAAAAAAGTGTTGATCAAACCTGCCAACCTTTTTTGTTGCCCCCCAGTCGGCCAAAGACTTATTTAGAAAGAGTTGGCCAATCCTGCTAACCTTCCCAATTGCCCCCCAGTCGGGCAAAGACTTTTGCGCGGTCAGTTCTACTTGTCAACCGTGTCAACTCTCGCCAGAGGCTTTTTGTTTGGTATCACTGTTGCGCCGGACTCTGCCTTGTGTGCGCCCCATCTTCCTCTACGCAGATGTGTTGGTGCACTCTCTTCATTAGGGCTTCCATAGTAAGGGGCGGCATCATTGTCATTGAATCCCTCAACTTATTGCCAGCTGGCAAACCTCATTTGTACTGTGCGATAGCTAGGTTTGTAGGGCAATCTCCAATCTGATTAAAAGTCTCCCAATACCGGTTATTGTAAGACCTCAATGTTTCTTCCTCGCCCATGTCTATGGAGAGAAGCTGGTCAATTTCCACTGGTGTCTTGATGTTTGCTTTGTATCTGGTCACAAATACCTCCGCTAGTTGGGCCCACGAAGCTATGCTACCTTCTGGCAACCTTTCAAACCACGTTAAACCCAGGTCACCAAGGTTGAAAGGAAACAGGATACACATTAGAGCCTCGTTTCGCTGATATACGACCATAACCTGGCGGAAGTGGCTCAAGTGCATGTAAGGGTCCAACTTTCCCTCATAAATAGTGAATTTAGGGTAATGGAAGCCGGAGGGTAATGGTGCATTCTCTATTGCCGGAATGAACGGTGAGCTCTGCAACCTTGCTAACGCTTTGTCTGTTGGTTCATAGGCAAGGCGTGGCTCTGGAATTCCAACCTCGACACTCCCATGTGTTCTAGAAGCCAATCTTTGTAGTGCGGAGATTCTGCGAGAGTCGCAAGCCTGAGTGTCTTCTCTCCTTCGAGCCCTTTTAGTCCTTATTCTCTCAAGCCTGGAGTAGCATGTCCTGGAAGTCTTTGATTGTGTATCGCCTGACCTAAGGCTTCTACTTTCAGTTTGTGATGGTGTGACTTGTCTGTCACGATCTTCTGAGTTGTGAGAGTATGTATTGCCTTTGTGCCCCTCTTTTACTGCCACCCCTTTGCCTTTTATCTGGCTCTTCATAGACTCTATGTCAACCGCCATTCTTCTTATTACTTCGTCTTGCTCCCTTATGCGATCTTCTATTAGGGCTTTGAGAGCGGTATGGACTTGAGCCCCGTCTTTCTCTTGCTTCTCTCTGCGGATTCCTTCGCTGGGGATCTAATTCCTCTATGGGTGGGATAGAAGGTAAACCTTCGCGCCTCCCACCCCCTTCCAGTGTTCGGCCATCAATAGCAGATTATGGCAAGTCTTCGTTGTGCGCCATTGCTTCCAACTAGAGAGGAAAGCTTGATCGAGAGGTTTTGTTCTTTGTGGAATTCTCACAAACGGCGCCAATTGTACAAGCACAAAATAATTCTTCTTGTATGATCCTGTTGATCAAGTTTGTGCTCTTCCAAACAATGTTGCTTTGCCACCTGAAAACACAAACGTGAACTAACCGGCGGGTGTGTGCCGGAAACCCCTTCGATGCCTAAGTCAGCAACTAGACAATAGAAAATAAGCTCTGTGTATTCTAGAGTAAAAATTGGGGTACCTGTACAAAGGTTTGGTCATGAACTTTTATAGACTCTGCTTGGCACAATCCTAATAGGATTCCAACTCTCCCTATGAGAGTCTTCCTAGGAATCACACACCCTACTCACTACCAACCAAGTGAGATGGTTTTGCACAATCCTAGTAGAACTCTAACTCTTCTTAGCAGAGTCTTACTAGGAGTCTTAGCACTGCAAGCCAAGTGAGATGGCTGAACCCTTTATCTCGGTTTATACATTCCTGACCGAACTGACTTATCTCGATCCCCTGCCATTCGGCTCGTTTGATTGGAAGCCGATCTAATGAATGCCACCCTGCCGAGCTACACATAACTCAACCCTCGTCATTGATGTTACCTCGGTTTTGTCTGTTTAGACCAAGCTAACTGCAACAATCTTTGACCGAGCTAACAAGGGCGAGGTCCAACTTGTGAAGCCCAAACACCTCGGCCCATAGCTCAGTTCGAACTTCACCTGGCCTAAGCTCGTTAGTTTTTAGACCAAGCTACAGCAACTCCTATCTCGGTCTGATGTGCGGCCCAACTTCCAAAGAAATGTCTTCCTTAGCTCGGCCAAATTTATTTATAAATTACCTTTTCAAAAAGTAAGTTAAAAGTCAACTTTTTGACTTTTTTTTTAAGAAATGTATAAAAAAAGTAAAGAGATGATGTGATCTAAAAAAGTTAAAAAGGCAAAAAAATTGACTTTTAACCCAATTGCCAAAGTGGTTGAGGGATTGACTTTCAATTTGAAATGTTCCAATCTTTTTTGAATGGTTCATTTTTATCATTTGATTTTATTTTTCAATTTCTTAAAAGATATTATCAATTGCACTAAATTATCACAAAAAAATCAAATAATTTGCCCTAATTTTAATTACCATATTTCTAACTACCAAATCCCAATATTTCAAACATGATTGCTCCTCCCAATTGAGTAAAATGAGTATAAATTTAAATTTGTCTATGATGAAGTTCTTTATAATTAAAATTTTCCATTCTTTTCTTAAAAAATTGCATCCTGGTCAAATGCTTGTAAAAAAATATATTTAATTTTGGGTGAATTATACTAACAGTTTCTATAGTTTGAAATTCGTGTCACTTTGATCATTGACTTTTCAATCGTGACACATTTGACCTTGAATTTTTAATTTTGTTCCAAATAAGGACAATTAAAGATATTATTGCTCAATTTCAAGGGCAAAGTCATCAATTTGATAAAATATAATCTAATTTGACAAAAATAAATGTCAAATTTTTTTTTAAATTTTTAAAAATAATTTTTTTCTACCAAAGATAAAATTATGTAAAATTGATACTCCCTCTGTCCCAAAATAATGGTCCATTTTGGAGAATCTAACTTTTTTTAATGTATAATTATTATATTTTAAAATTATTATTTTTTTAAAAATTACCCTTTAATAGTACATTTTCTTGGAGAATATCAATTGTCATAATTGTATTTTTTTGTGTTATTAATAAATTTAAAAGAAGGAAAAAAATAGTAAATTCATATTATTTTATTACTTAGTTTTTGAAAATTGACTAATATTTTGAGACAATGAAAAATGAAGTAAGGGGCTAATATTTTGGGATGGAGGAAGTAAATCTTTTAGACATTTATTTATTTATTTACTTTACCAAATTAATTTTTATTATGTGTTTGCATGATGATCATGTAATGAGTGGTTGTTAGGTTTTTAATGATATATTTAATATACGAAATATTTTTAGTTTTGAATATTTTAATTTAATAGATTGATTTAATAAAGATATTAAAGTTATCGCCATATTTGAATTTTGAAAAAATAGAAACTAATTGAATTAAAATAAAAACAACACCCATTATATGATTATCATTCAAACACATAATAAAAATTAATTTGATAAATAAATTAATAAATAAATGTCTAAAAAATTTATCAATTTTACATAATTTTATCTTTAGTGGGTAGAAATAATTTTTAAAAATTAAAAAATATTTTTTTGATATTTATTTTTGTTAAATTAATTTATATTTTATCAAATTGACAATTTTATTATTAAAATTAAATAATAATATCTTTAATTATCTTTATTTAAAACAAATTTAAAAATCAAAATTAAATATATCGTAATTAAAAAATTAAAAATTAAAATAATACAAGAGCTAAACTATAAAAATCATTAATGTAATCCGTACTTTAAATTTTATTTTTTTTCTCTCACTTTACTTTCTACGCCTTTCACTTTTTTACTATTCTTTTTCCTATTGATCAAACAGCATTAAGCACACGTTTCGTTTGCAAGGTAGGAAAATTGTCAGGTGCCTTTGAGCCCGGCCAATCAAAGTTCACGTGATCTGTTTCAAGGGTTCAGGTGTGTTTGGTTTATGTTTTGAAATATATTTTTGAAAGTAAATTTTCTATAAATATGTTTGGTTATAAATTTTTTTAAATTTTTTTTAAAATTACTTCTTTTTATTACATAACAATTAATTATTTTTTTTCTCACACATATTTACTCAGTTATAACAAAATATTAAATCATTTTAAACTCTAAAATTATTTTCAAAATATAAACAAAACAAACTAAAAAAATTTCTAAACTCTCCCCCAAATTTTTTAAAAAAAATTTATCTCAAAACACAAACCAAACACGCCTTTAATGTTTTATTTTAATTTTTTATTCACTCACCTAGGCTTATTTTGAAAATAAGTTATTTTAATATTTTTTAAATTTTTTTACTAAAATATGAGATTAAAAATTAGTATGTTTATAATGATTTTTTAATTTTTTACAAAAAGATATATAAAAAGTAGAGAGAAAAAAAAAATTTTGCCTTTTTTGAATAATTTGTTACTAATTTTTTTATTTTTTTAAATTTTTTTGACTTTTAAATTAAAAAGTGATGTTCTCAAACGAGATCTCAATCTACGTACAACCAAGCTAAAAATATAAAAATCTAATATAAAATGAGACACAAAAAATCAATCAATAAAATTTTATAAAATTTATTTTCAAAAAATCTTATCTATTTATTTATTTTCGGACAAATTATATCAGTGATTCTTACATTTTGGTACTTATATTATTTTAGTCCTTACAATTTTAATTTACTCAATTTTAACTCTTAATTTTAATTTAGTCGTCAATTTGATCCAATTGATAATATCGTTAAGATTTTTGATAAAAAAATTTCATTGAATTGGTGAGATTAAATCACTAAATTGTTTAAGTTTAAATTTTACTCCTAACAATATGATATATGTCGTTTATATGTATTTGTCATAAAAAAAATGATAATAATTAGAATTAATTATATTAATTTAAGACAAAATTCAAAATTCAAATCAATCTAAATGAAATTAAAAGAACTTGACACAAATGCCAATATATAGGAACTTTTTATTTTTTCTGTATCTGATTTTATATTTAGTTTCCGTATGCCTAGATTTATTTTTCTATATAACACCTTACTCATCTACAACAATTTTACCACCTCATTTCTCCCTTCCTTCTTCAACACAAACCATAGAGAGAGAGAGAGAGAGAGAGATAGAAACCAAAAAAAATGGAGTCCTCTAAGTTCACCACTTTCCTTCTCATTTCCATGCTCTTCATCTCCTCAACCACCCCAATCCTTGGCTGTGGCCACTGTTCAAAACCCTCTCCAAAACACAAAAAACCCATTACCCTCCCACCCATTGTTAAACCACCCATCAACCTCCCGCCGGTGACCCTGCCGCCCATCAACCTCCCTCCAGTGACCATCCCTCCGGTGACTAACCCACCAACCACCGCCAAGCCTTGCCCGCCGCCACCGGGGGCTCAGACATGCCCAATTGACACACTCAAACTTGGAGCTTGTGTGGATCTTCTTGGTGGGTTGGTCCACATTGGGCTCGGCGACCCGGTGGCGAACCAGTGTTGCCCTGTGTTGCAAGGGCTGGTGGAGATTGAGGCTGCAGTGTGTTTGTGTACCACTTTGAAGCTTAAGGTTCTTAACCTTAATATTTTTGTTCCACTGGCTCTTCAACTTCTTGTCAATTGGGGGAAGACACCCCCTTCTGGCCTCACTTGCTCTCTAGATCTAAGTTAAGTACTACCCACTTCTTCTCAAAACCCTCATCTCAAACCGTAATCATGAAATTAAATAATAGCAACAGAATATGGATTAATATTAGTGATACTATTATATATCAGTTAATATCAATCAATATATCAATGAATATTAATGTAAAAAATTCAAAATCGTTAAATAAGTATCAGCCAATATTTAGAACTCTCGCTCTAACCCTGTTCTTGTGCTTTTCTAGTTTGATTTTCTTCTTCCCTTGTTATTTCAAAGTTAACCCTACTCTTTTGCTTTTCTAGGTTTTTTTCTCCTGTTATTTCAAGTGGGTAATTGTATACAAACAAAAACTTTGTACAAAATTTTCATACAGAATGACGTGGTATTTTATATTTATTTCATTCCCAACTAAAATACCTTTCATTTCAGGATTGTGATTGAATTTTTTTGTGAAAAGAATTATGTTTGTAAATCAATTTTCATTTTGAGTTTAGCTTATGCATCCATTCAAAAAAATAAAAAGTTTAGCTTATGGAAACACATGGATGTTATTGTTTGGTATATTTGGATATGAAATGTTAGTATTTGCTTTTAGCCAAAGGTTAAAGTTGCATGCTTTTTCCTATTCATGTTCCCCCTTTTCTTGGTTTAGGAGAAAGCTCGATTTGACTTCTGGATCTTGATCTCCTCCGTTCTATGATTAGGGCATCATATGGATTTGTCTCAGTACTGACAAATAATTTTTCATGCTATACGGTTTTTCAGGTTGCTAGCTTGATGGATGTATGAAGAAATCGACATGAGAGGATGTCGACTCTCTCTCTCTCTCCTCTCTCTATATTTTCTAGATTGGAATTGTTGTGCTGATATTTGGATTTGAAAAATATTTTGAAACTCTAATTCTTGAGCTTTAAAGTCAGTTCTAATGAGTTGACAGTAAGTCCCACCGACTGTAATGTTTGGTCTGGATTTGTTTATTTGTTTAAAATTTTTTTTTTTTTCTTATCATGTTATTAGTATTTTATTAAAGTATCAAAGTTAGTACTCTTAATCGTTACTATTTAGATTTATTGTAGGCATTTGTTTCTGTGAGATTACTATTTTGATGTGTGTGCCTTTTTTGTATTCAAGCTAGAAGGCAATGAAGAATGCCTTTGTGTTTCTCATCATTTGCAATATTCTCTCTCTTTTTCTTAAGCATAACACTGTGTTCAATTATGCACCAAATGTTTTACATTTTTATCTCTCGAACAGTCTTTTTCAATTAAGTTTTAAACGTTTTGAACTTTTAACTCCCAACTTGAAAGTCTAAATCATGTACAGTTTGTTTTCATAAATTAAAGCCGAATTGCACTAATAGTTTCTGTAGTTTAGAATTTGTATTATTTTGGTTTTTAATTTTTCAATTATAATATATTAGCATATCACCCGTGTTATGCACAGATTGTATTTACAATTATCTATATATGTGAATTGTGATTTTTAATTGTTTTCTTTAATTCTTTTTTTAAATGTCTTCTTTTTTTCTTTTTTTATATTATATTAAAGTTTAATATTTTGATAATAATCATATGTGTTGGACTTTTCAAAGAATTAAATGTCTTTTTTTATTATTATATTAAATTAAAGTTTAATATTTTGATAATAATCATATGTGTTGGACTTTTCGAGAAATTTTTTTTATGCTTGTTCTTAATGCATTAAAGTATTATTATGAGGGATAATAATCATATGTGTTGAGACTTTTCAAGGAATTCATATGTGTTGGATTTCAAAGAATTTTTTTTATGCTTGTTCTTAATGTATTAAAGTGTTATTATGATGGTAAGACTTGAGAGTTAGGAGAAGTTAATAAATGCTAGGATTTTTTTTTTTTTTTTAAATCAAAAAATCAGGAATTTTAGATTGGGAGATTGAAACTCCCACAAAGCTTGAGGTCAAAAACCCCCTTTTGCTTAATATATAGTATAGATTATATCATAAATTTTGAATTTTATTTCAAATAAGAACAATTCAAGATATTTTCTTTGTAAATGGTCCATTTTAAAGGCAAAGTTGTCATATAATTTATTTTATGTTTGGCTAATTTGTATGTTGTTTGAAATGTAATGACCTTTTTTTTAATGAATAATATTGAAATTTTTTTGGTTACAAAATTCTATTTGATTTTATTTGTAGAATCTATTTTCAAAAAAAAAATTTAAGAAATTATAAATTAAATTAGTGAATTTTTTTTTTAAAAAATACATCATTTTTATATAATTTTATCTTTTGGGAGGGTAGAAATAATAAAATATTTTTTTTGATATTTATTTTCATTAAATTAGTTTCAATTTTTTCAAAAGCCAAATATGGCGACAACTTTGATGTCATTATTAAACCAATCCATTAAATCAAAAAGTTCAAAACTAAAAACATTTCATATATTAAACATATTGATTACACATTAAAAGCCTAATAACAATCCATTACATGATAATCATAAAAAAAAAATTTTGTTAACAACAAATACAACCATATATTACATTATAATCATCCAAAAACATCAACAAAAACAAATATTCAAAAACAACTACTCATATGACTATCATCCAAATACATACTAAAAATTAATTTGATAAAAAAATAAAAATATAAAAGATTTATTATTTTTACCCAATTATTAACATGATCCTATTAATAAAAGTATTTACTGAAAATTGAAAATGTTAAAACATAAAGTTTAAATTAATGATTCCATTCATGAAACATTATTTAACTAATGACTTATAAAACACATACCAAAAAGTATATTATGTAGAAGATTTGGGTTCGAACTTATGGAGACGATTAAATGCCTAGGAGTAATTTAATTTAGAGACAGGTTTCTTCCAGTTTATATGGTCGATTGAAACATATTGTTGCATTTGTGAGATTCACTAAGGATCACGTATCAAAGATCTGAATGGTTAATGTGTAGAACTCATCGAGTACTTTATATTTGTAAAAAATCACTCTGATTAGATATCTATAGCTCATTGATCAGAACATATTTTTGTCAATGGTAAATATGATTTTAAAAATAAATTATTAACAAAAATGTATTCTAATTAAGCAGCTACCGATATCTGATCAACATTGATTTTTACAAGCATAAAAGACTTCGATGAGATCTATATATTGAATAGTTCGGATCATCGAAACGAACTCCGTGGGCCCCTATGGGCCCAACAGTACACTCTCCCTTTAACCTATTAGTTCAACTTGCTAACATTCTATTTTTGGAAAAAAAAACAAACAAAAAACAAATTGACTTCAATTTTAAAAATACCACTATCACATCATTTTTATCAGGAATTGTGTACATAATTTTTGTAAAAATATCTATATTATAATCTATCTATTTTGAAGGCGGGTAAGAGGAGGACTGGCCTTGGATCCAAGACCTTCGATTTAATTATGAAAGTTCTTACCACTTAAATTCACACATTATATATACATTTTTCTTTATTTATATTATTATTTTTTTCGAGTGCATATGCATTGCGTGTGCATACCGCTATTATTATCTATTCTATTATATAAAGGGAAGGCGTACGATGGTATTGATACTTTTGTGTTATATATTTTGGATTTTTCCAAAATACCACTATAGTTGATATTTATGTGGAAAAAAAAAAGATGACAAAACTTGAGACTAAGATCATAAATTTGCACACGCATTACATGTGTGGCCGCTAGTATAAAGTGTATAAGTCATTTTGTGTGAACAACTTCGTCACACTTCCTATTTTCCCAAAATGCCCACAATAATTGAGAATTGCCATGCAAAAAAAACAAATCAGAGTAAATTTAGAATTCCATGTCATGAGCAATTTCTATATATCTTCTTTGTAAATTACAAATCTTTACAAGCACGTCTCGCTTGTTCACATCTGTGTTCATTTTTTAGAACACTACGTATATATTATTCTTAAAAAAATTAAGTCAATTTGATAATTGTATTTTATTGTATTTCTATTATTATAACTCTACACCAGAAAATTACGTAATATATATTACAAAAATACATAATAAGGTGCATATGATACACACTAGAATTTTTCCAAATTTATATGTATTGTGGATGCATTCATGTAAGCTATGCTTACCATCAAATTACCTTGGATAACTTGTCCGTGCTTAATTTAAATTTAGGATAAATTATGCCAACGTCCTCTAGTTTGAGTGAAGTGTCACTTTAGTTATTATAGTTTCAATTTGAACAATTTAATCCCTATACTTTCAATTTTGTTTCAATGTGTGCTGTTAACATTTTGAAAACTATAGGGATTAAAGTGAAATTCAAAAGAAATTGTAGAAACCACCAGCATAATGAATTTGTTACATCAGTGGACCCTATAATTTATTTTGAATTTCACTTTGGTCCCTCTAGTTTTGTTTTTCATTCCAAATTCGAACGACAAGTAATGAAGGGACCAAATTGTAACAAAATTAAAAATATAGGGACTAAATTATTTAAATTAAAACTACGGAGACTAAAATGACACTTCCAAGGGTGTGGCACGGTGGATGAGGCCTGGACTTGAAAGTTTGCTCCCTTAACTTAATCTAGCGCGCATAAGATTAAAAAAAAAAATACATTTCAACTTCAATTTACGTAAGCCCATCCAATGCTCAATCTGGCTTAGGACAAACTTACTATGAATAGGAACAAACGGTCCCTAACTACACATTTCAACTAAATTTACATGTGTCCATCCAATTCAAGAGGGTGATCTTTTTATTCAGACTAAACTCTCAATTTTTATGTTTCAAAAAGCTTATGCAGACTATAAAAACTTATCTAGTGTGCACAAGATAAAAAAAAAAAAATACATTTCAACTTAAATTTACATGAGCCCATCCAATGCGCAATCTGACTCAGGATACCATAAATATCAAACAACAAATACAAGCAGGATTAGGTTAAATTTACTATGAATAGGAACAAAAGATCCAATTACATTTCAACGTAAATTTACTATGAATAAGAACAAAAGATCCAATTACATTTCAAGTTAAATTTACCCCATCCAATTCAAGAGCATAATAATTATCTCCCATCTTCTTATTCAGACCAAACACCCAATTCTTGCAAAAATTTTCAAATGAGTCAGGAAGATTACATGGCCATGTGCTCATCGAACAAAATCATATCAATTCTCAAAAACAAGTCCTATCTAGTGAAAAAAATACGCATCCTGTAGCTATGATTAGGTCATGAAATTTTGAAGGGGATCTCACATATATAGTGGGCTTTCTAAGAAATCATTTTGAAAAATAGGTCATGAAATTTTGAAGGGGGTCTCACATATATAGTGGGCTTTCTAAAAAATCATTTTGCAAAAAGGTGAAGGAGAGGAAGCAAAAGAGTCCCAATTTCTTTTTCCTCTACCCTTTGCTGGCATGTGACTCAAGTGACTGCATTTTATACAGAGAGCAAAGACTTGACACCCTGATGCTATGTCTGGTTGGAAGATTTGGGAAAAGATTTGGAAAGAGAAAGAAAAAAGGTAGGTGAAACGTGAATAAAATATACCTACATTTTACATAATTTCACACACTTTTCATTTTCCTTTCCAAATCCCTTCCTAAATCCCCCCAACCAACCATAAATTTTCACCAATTCGAAAGATGTCTCCCACCCTATCTTTGGATTTTATATTTGTAGAGACCAAAAAAAAAAAAAAAAAGAATTCCAGTTTTGTATCCTAAAAAGACAGAAACAAACAGATCCGGTTTTCCCCCCTCGATTTTTTCTCAAACCTTGTCTGATGCCATAATGCCAAACAAATGCAGTCATGGTTACAAAATCTGTAACAACCCAGATTTTTAATTATTCTGTAGAATTTATACTAATATTATTTAATCACAGTTAGAAAAATATACAATTTATTTTGTATTATTATGTGTAATTCTGTAAAATAATATAATTATTAAGAATTTAGGGTCAAAGTATAAATAAATAAATTGGTTAAGTTTATCCATTGATCAGAGATAAGGTTGAATTAAGGGGTGTTATGGATATGCGACACGTGGTAGCGTGGCTTGGTGCCCACGTCTACATTTCTATATAAGGGGGGAGGGAATGTGCTTAGAAGAAAAGGAAAAGTAAGAGTGAAAGAAAGAAAGGACAAAGAGAGAAAGGAAAGAAAGGAAAAGAAGAAATAATGGAAACTGAAAGGGTCTTTGGTGGTGAAAAGAAAGAGTAAGGTATTAAAGTTAAGGTGAGTTATATTATACCTTGAGTCACCATAATATATTTTACGTATATTTTGACGTACCATATTTATTTTATACAAGTTATGTTTTATAAATTAGAATAAACTATATTATTATTTCAGTTACGTGGATTATTTTCTGAACCCTATTTGTTAAAAGGAAACCCATGGATATGTTTGTTTTATATTTTAAGAATATTTGACTATGACCTTATATACAATTATGTTTTGTAAGTACCACCACGGGAGTCCCACACATTGGGAGACTTAAATAACCATTGGCTCTCTGATTAGTTACTTTGTGACCCTCTGTCTGTCATGGATCCATTGACCCTCTGAATTTCTGGTGTGGAGCAAAGTGCTGTACGGAGCTAAGTGATACACTATGGTAGGAGCCACCTCTAGAGTTCGTAAGAGCCACCTTTTGAGTCCATACATTTGTCCAGTTCTGCACCATGGTTATGACTTCTGGTGTAGAGCAAAGTGTTATACGGAACTAAGTGCTACACTATGGTGGAAGCCACCTCTAGAGTTCGTATGAGCCATCTCTTGAGTCCATACATCTATTCATTTAGATTGCATCAGTAGTTATGATTATGTATATGATTTCCGTATTTGATCTCTGTATTATATATTCTGTATTTTAATATCAAGCTCTATTTAGCCAATAATTAACAATGGTGAATTTTATGTCCTTATACTCTTAGTATAATATGTCTCACTCTACCATGTGCTTATAGTTGTTTACCACTTTCAGGTAATATGTCAGGGCCAGGGCGTAGGGTAGGTACCTCCCCTACTCTTGCGTGGGGAACCACTATCTCGTTGCTTAGGTTCGGTGTAGTCTGTAAGGCACTCAGTTGTTGCTTGTGCATGGGCTAAATCTTGCACTCTTTGCCTTTAAAATTCAACTCTGGCCTATGGCTTCAATCCCTCAAAAAATAAGAAGAGCTTGTCTTTCTCTAACATGTATTTGATGTCTAGCATAAGCCTAGAGAATTGTTTCACATACTCTCCTATAGTGTCGGTGTGTTTGAGATCTCGCAAAGCATGTCGGGCATTATACTCAACATTTTCGGGAAAGAATTAGAGCTTAAGTTCATACTTGAGTTGCTCCTAAGTCTCAATTGTGCATAAGCTGCATTGCATCTCATCATGTTTAGTCCGTCACCACAACTTGGCGTCACCGGACAAATACATTGTGGCCATACAAACCCTTGTCTCCTCAGCTTCGGCTTTTACATATTTGAAATATTGCTCCATATCAAAGAGAAAGTTGTCTAACTCGTTGGCATCTCGAGCGCCACCATAGGCACGGGGCTCGGGCACACGTACCCTAGGGAATTCCATGCTACCACCAAGTGCGTTACCAAAGGCACAAGTAAGAACACCAACCCGGCTACTAAGATATTCAATCTCTAGCCTGAATTCAGTGACAACATCCTCAAAATCTTGCCCTTAAGTAGGGCCATGAGTTTGCTCAAGATCATGAACCCGTTGCTCAAGGTTGGCTAATGAAGCTATCATGGCCTCCATATTGTCCATACGCTGCTCCAAGAGCTCAATTCTCTCCCTTTGCGTGGGTTGACGGTTGCCAGGAGCATCCATTTAGAAAGCCAAGAACAGAGAAAGCCAAATAGACTGGGCTCTAATACCAACTGTCACACACCAGCTATGCGGAAGCCTTGTCAAGAGATATGCAAGTGTGTATGGCGCTAGTTGACATTCTTCACTAACCCGCCAAGAAAACTCAAAAGGTTTGCAAAGACAAGCAAACACGATATTAGTTAGCTTATGAGCCACTAGGTTGGAGACAAGCCACAAATTAGCAAACAATAAGTTAAATTTAAAGCAAGCAACACTAGAAAAGCTTTGCACAATTTAAAGGCGAAATAAACTTTTCATTGATCAAAAGAAGGCATTACATTAGTTGAACAATGCACCAAAAATGCTACAAAAGTTGCCTTACCATTGGCCAGATTGAGGTACTTTAAAGGCACAAGTGGTCTGGTTCAACACTTGGGTACCCCTTTCTTAATATAGCTTGTTATGCATTTTCCTAGCTAGCAAGAGGAAACATCCTCTATGTTTAAGAAGTCATAATAAATTTCTAAAAATTCTACAAAAAGAGAAAAATTACAAAACTTGGTCCCAAAACACCTTTAATACTAAGGTATTTACATAAAAATTTATAAGACAAAAATACTACGTTTGACCCTTCAAAATGTGCTTCAAAGTTCTTTGCTACATAGGTGCAGGCTGGCCCTCTTGGCTTGTGTTGGTCATTTTGTGTTTTCAGCCGCCGCTAGTTGGCCATTGGCTGGCCGCTGCTGGCAACCGGCCGGCTGTCATTTGGGCATGTCTTTGTCTCATGGCCTGTTATGGACTGCCTTGCACTATGCCTTGGATCTTTGCTTGCACTTGCACCAACAACTTCTTAGGCATGTTTTTGGCTCTCCAAATGGCACAAATGAGTGTGGCATCAAGGTATTAACCCTTGGATGGGCGCACCTTGACACAAGACCAGGGCAATGAATGCTCGACTAAAAACTCAAAAAATAAAATAGGAAATAAGACCTATTAGAATAAAAAGTCAATAATATAATATAAAATGCAATATTTAAATTATAATTATTATTTTTTATATAAAATTATAAAAAAAATAAAAATTTATTTTTTAAAATCACCTAGTGTGTAACAGAATACAACATAACTTGGCTCTGATACCAAAAAGACGGAAGTAGGAAGGAGAGAGAAAATAGCACTACAATAATAAAACAATTTAAATAAACATTCATAATAAAACAGTTTAAATTAATAGAACTTAGAACTTACAATTGTTTATTGGAATGAAACCATGATTTGAAAACAAACTTGAATATAAAATTACAGAGCTATTTTTCTTGAGGAATAAGCATTCTCAATTTTTTCTCACTCTGCCTTATTCTTGACTGAAGAGGCTCTTTTATAATCAAAAGAAACTACTGTTAGCCTTGTGAGTGAATAATCTTGACTTGAAAGGAGAATCAGGAGCACATAGGAGTTGTCTGCTGCTTTCGATGAGTGACTAAAGTTGATGGCTGCCTTTTACTGTGTTGAATTTGTCAGTTGGATGAATCATGATGAATGAGGAATAGTAATGTTGACTTTTTGATGAATAGTGAACAGTAAAGTTGACTTTTTTCACTATTCATTGCTTGGAGGCATGTGACTGAGGGAAACAATATAGATATATATACATATATCAGCAGCTTTTCTTAAAAAATAAGTATTGATTGAAGCTGATAATTATAGCTATATAGAATTCAATGACTGAATTAGACATATGGGTCTTGAGCATCTTGAAACAGAGGCCCATAAGGATCCTGATTAGTTGAACCTTCAGAAGAGTTTGAACTTTTTGTACTGTCTTCTGAATCACTATTATCCGAATCTGACTTGACTTGGGCCATAAGAAGACGAGCCATTTGGAGAAGCTCATCCTTGGATGACTTGGATTTAGGCTTAACCTTGGACTTGGATTTTTCCTTTGATTTGGGATGATCAGTGATGGGCTTTACTGACTTAGACTTAATCTTTGACTTAGATGGCTTGGGCTTGGAAGAACTGGATGTTGGGCTTCCAAGATTGACTGGAGGAAGTTGACTTCCTTATGTTAATGGAGCAGCTGGGATCTGCTGAGCTTTAACCATAGTAGGAGTTGAAGCATGTATGTTGATTGGGAATTCAGTTTGAACAACTTCAATGATGCGTGCAATTTTGAAATTATCCCACCATTTAACCATGTGTTGATAGTAAATAACATCATTAGAAATACCATATTGCCATTTGAATATCCAAGGGATTTTGTATTTGGATATAAAAATAAGCAATAGAGGGAATTTCTTTTGCTGAGGAGTGAATGAGAAAATAGTGGAGAAGTAATTGACTTGTTCCATAATTATTGATGGGAAGATTTCTGAAATGGCGCCATACTGAGTCCACCATCGCAGAAACCAGGTAGGTAACTCGGATTTGAACTTTTGATCATATTGAAGAAACCACGAGTGACTGTTTGACTTATTTTGATACAAGAGGACTTTGAACCAAGCATCAATGTAATCATAGTAACTGTATTGAATTGAATGACCAGGCAAATTTCGTAGTTGATAAGGAGCACCCCAATCAACCAGAGAAACAAAGTTGTGAATATAGAGTGAACGGTACACAATTTTACTTGTGTAAGTGCAATCATAAATGGGTTTAATCACAATTGACTGATGGTTGAACAGGATGTCTTTATAGAAAGTAATTGTTTTTTCTGGATGGAGAGGAATAAAATGCCATGCAGGAGGGAAATAAGATTTAACCGGATCATGAACAGTATAACTCTTTGGGTGACTAGGTTCTTTGAAAAAGAGATTAGTAGTGGTGGATTTAACATAATTAGATCGAACTGATTTAATAGGATTATGAGGGTATGGAGTAACTGCTTGACTAGATGAAGCAAAAGGATCAATAGCCAAAGCAGATGTATAACTAGGTTTAGGAATGTTACCAAGAATTTGGTAACGGTTAACCAATTCAGCAGGATGGTATTTGGTGACTAACTCTAATGGAGGAGGAACAAAAGGTTGACTAGATGGGACGAAGGCTTTGGAAGGAGGCCATAGACGAGACATCTATGAAATAGAGGAGATAAATTAGTATCCACTGAGGATATCTAATTGATCACTATGTTCATGTAAGCACTTAATATAATGAGCAACTTATTGTTTCTGAGCTTTAATCCGATGAAATTGTATGTACTGGGCTCTTTTAGTAGGTAAATGAGTTGATTTGAGAATAGCAAGGCGACGAGCAGTATGTTTGACTACGGTTTTATAGTGTTTAATCTGGTGTTTATAGTAAGAAATAGAGGGAATTGTCATGATGCAACTCACTATCCACCCTGTAAAAATTCTCGGGTAAGAAAATCAGGAATAGAATTTTGAAAACCAGGTATATATTCAATTTCAAAATCAAAAATACTTAAAATAGATTGCCAACGAGCAAAAAATTGCTTACTAGCAAGATTTTGAACATCTTTTTCTAAAACATATTTAGCATATTTGTAATCAACACGAAATAAAAAATTTTGATTTAAAATATCATCTTGAAATTTACTAATACATAAAACAGTAGATAAAATTTCTTGTTTAATAGTACTATAATTCTTTTGTGCTTTATTCCAGACACCAGAATGATAACGAACAATTTGTTTAGATGACTGAGGAGTAATTTTCTAGAAAAGGAAGCCACCATAACTAATATCAGAGACATCAGTTTGAATAATTTTAAATGAATTTTCAGTAGGAATACCAAGACAAGGAAGAGACTTGACATATTGTTTGACTTGTTTAACAATAACAGTATGAGTAGAAGACCAAAGAGGAGGATTGTCTTTTAACTGATCAAACAGAGGTTGACAAGTTTTCCTAAGGTCTTTGGAAAATTAAGCAATATAATTCAGTGATCCTAAAAAACGTTGTAATTGGGTTTTATCTAAGATTTCATCAGGAAATTTAGACGCAAACTCAATGGAACGACTAATAGGTCAATAGTATTCTGGTGAATATCATAACCTAAAAATCTTACTTTGGTTTGAAACAATTTAATCTTAAGAGCAGAAATGATTAGACCATGACTCTTAATGGTATAAAAGAATGCAGTAAGATGTTTCCAATGTTCATTAATGGATTTAGAAAAAATAAGTATATCATCAATATAAACTATGGAAAAATGACTAAATGGATTAAAAATATCATTCATTATATTTTGAAATTCACTAGGAGCATTTTTTAATCCAAACGGCATGACATTCCATTCATAATGACCAAAAGGTGTAGTGAATGCAGTTTTATATCTATCTTTAGGATGAATTTGTATTTGCCAAAAACCACTTTTTAAATCAAATTTACTAAAAATAACAGCTTGACTAAGTCTGTTGATTAAATCTTTTTAATTAGGAATAGGATATCGAATCCATTCTAAAACTTTATTTAATGGTTTATAATTGATGACTAAGCGAGGAACACCTCGTTCTAATTCAGCATTTTTATTAACATAAAAAATAAGAGAAGACCATGGTGATTTACTAGAACTAATAATTTGATTTTTTAATAGTTCATTGATTTCTTTTTTACACATTTCAACTAATTCATGATTCATTTGAATAGGTCGAAATTTAATAGGAATTTGTCTTTCATTAAAATTTTTAATGTATGGTAAAGTGACTACATGTTTTTTCCTATGCCAAAAGGCAATTGGAAAAGTAGAACAAACAGTTATTTCTAATTTTAATTTAAATTTAAATTTTTCAATTTGAGATATAACAACAGGATCAGTTAATTGTTGTTCAATTCTTTTATAATTGACTTCTTCTTTAAAAAAATGTAACTGACGAGTTAATCGATTAATAGATTGAGAAATAAAACAGTCTTTTAATTAATTTAATTCTAAAATTTCAGGTGGAGATAAAAATTTAAGAGTAACTATTTGATCAAAAGCTTGAGTAGTTATTCCGTTACTAGATGTAGTAAATGGATATAATAAAAATATAAATGGTGTTCCTAGAATAACTTTATCAGTCGTATTTCTGACTAAAACAATTGATGTTTTAAAACAAACATGATCTTGACATATATGAACTTTAGGTAATTTATATTTAATATGCATTTTACAACCATTAGCAGAAGTTAACTGTTCATTAGTTTTCTCATAATATTTTGTACGGAGTAAACCTTCTTGAATACAATTAAGATCAGCACCAGTATCAATTAGGGCAATAATATTTAATTTGACTTTTGAATACCATTTTTGGATATGAATTTTATTAATTAGATTTAATCTTTTATCTTCGTGATTGGATTGGTGTGATCGATTATCAAACAAAAGATTATCAGGATTAGTATGTTTAGATTCATGTTCTGATTCATTAGGTGATTCAACATTGGTTTGGAAATTATCTAAACTTTTATTAAGTTTTAATGTAATAATTTCATCTTCTAAGATTCTATCTTTACTTTGTAATTCTTTAATGGTTTGTTTAATCTGATTAATTTCATGTTGTAAATCCTGTAACGCAATTATTTTTTTTTTTTGTTTATTTTTAAATCTTTCTAAGGTTTTGGATAAACTAATAATTGGTTTATCAAACTTAGGTTTCTTATCATGATTGGTTAATAAAAATTTCAATTTATCAGTAAATTTTTGTTTTAACTTTGGATCTTCTAATTTACTAATTAATTCAATAAGGGCAGTTTCTTCTTGATTTTGTTTAGTAAGAACAGTGATTTGTTTAATTGGTTTACAACAAACATCATTACATCCTAATTCAATATTATTATCAGAATCATCACTAGGTGAATGGTAATTAGATGAAGTATTAGGATTATCCGAAGAGGAATTACTAGCAAATTGATTTAATTGAAAGATTTTAAATAATTGATTTTTGGAGTCATCATTAATTTGAAGTTGATTAACTTTATCTCTTAATTTTTGTTTCTCTTTACATTTATTAGAATAATGACCTTTTTGACCACAATTATAACAAGTAATATCTTTATTAGATTTAGATTTTGGATGTAATTTCTTGGGCTATTTCTTTTTAGTTTTAGTATAGAATTTATCAGTTGATTTGGAAGGTGAATAATTCTTTTTGTATTTATTAGAATATCTGTAAGATGACTTATGTTTAGTATACTTATGCTTTTTACGGCGAGAAGGGGTAACAGGAAGTAAACCATATTGTTCACAAAAATTACTTAATTCATATTTGGCCTTATGTTTATCTTTAGCAGCTTTTTTACTAAGTTTAAGATCAATACACATTCTTAATCCTTCTTTTTGAATAGTGCTAATTATATCACCATAAGTTAAATTATTATATTCAATACACCAGTAGGTTGACTAAGTACATCTCTAATATTATGAGCAAAAAGACTAGGTAATCCATTAATAAATTTTTCTTTCCAAAAAGATTTAATACAGTCTTCTCTAAGCATAACTCTAGAGGTAAAGACATCTTTATACCATCTAAAATCACTTAATGTAGGGCAAGTAAGATTACTAAGTTGATCATGTATGCGAGAATATATATTAGTAGGGGTACCTATAAAATGTTTGACTATGGTATATATTAAGGTATTAATACCATCAGGTTTATAATAGCCAATAGTTTCATCAAACATAGGTAAATCATTTTCATCTTTTTGACTTGCATGTAAAATTGATTCTCTTTGATCTTCATTAAGATATTTCCTCCCTCTTGCTTCCGTCCTTTTGGTATCAGAGCCAAGTTATGTTGTATTCTGTTACTCACTGAATCATTATTTCTGTGTCTACTCATTCTCCTGTGTTGAAATTGTTTACTGTTTACTGTTTACCTTCTTAATCTGTCAAATTTATATCCGTGTCTTTCCACGTTGCTATTAGCCACCCATCCTTCGTCCCAAGTCCTAGGTAAGTCCTTTGGTTAGGCAGTGTTGGATTTTAGGGGTTCTCCGAACTGGGTATGTGTGAAAATATCGTATGTGAAAACATGATAAAATTAGACAATGTATTGAGCTCACTGTAAATTATTTCAAGATAAAATGAGTCGATTATTTAGAAGTAATTCTTCGATTAGTTCTAGGTCAACAACTTTGCCTTCTATACCTAATCAAGGTTTAGTAATCAATAAAGAAGATGTAGAAATACAAAATGATAAAATTGATTTAAGTTAGAATATACCACGTTTACCAATCAAAGAAATTTATAAAACTACTTTTATACAAAATACATTTAATGTTAATCTTCATGTTAAAACTTTAGAACAAGTCTATACTTTAGAAAAACCTAGAGAAACATGTCAATTATTTGATGCTAATACTATTAAACGACATTTAAAAACTGGTCACAATTTTATTCATTTAGGATTAATTTAGGTTGGCATTAAACCATTAACACAACAAGGTAAAAATACTTCTGTTTTACTATGCTTAAGAGATGCTCGTTTTCTTGACTATAACGATAGCTTAATGGGTATGATGGAAACTGGTCATCACAAAGGACCCGTCCATTTTAATGGTTTTCCTGATTTCACTCTTAGTCTTAGAGACCCTCATATGTTAGATGCTTTAACTCTAAATATTCAATTACATGGCTCATTTACAAATATGAAAGAAAAGGTTCATAATATTGCTTTAGTTTATCGTGTTCATTACAAATGTATTAAAACCAATTTGAATGTTCAAGCTTTACATAAAAGTCCTAAAGACAAAACCTTATTAATCCAAAGTAGTAATAATGATATTAATATAAATATTCCTCAAATGATTGAATGGAAAAATATTACTCTCCCTGACCAATAGATTACAATTAATGAAAATTACAAACATAATCAACGATAATCTACTTGTCAAGATATTCAAGAATTTATTGATGGATCTGTTAGAATTAAATTTAATCGATCTCAATCTTCTCATCATAGTACTTTTAGTATACCTACTGATGTTGAAACTGAAGATGAAATATTTAATACACCTTTATTCAGAAAAAATACTCAAATTCATCTAGGTCAACCTTCCCATAGTAAAATAAAAGAAATTGATAATTCAACAACTTCCCAAATTAGTAAACCTGTTTATTCTACTCACACACATCTACATGAAGAAGATACTGAGTCTCAAGACTCTCCAACTCAAACTGATTTCAAAGTTATACCTCCAATAAATCCTCAATTAATGACTATTAGTAGACTCTTTACTCCTGATCTTGATAAATTACATATTGAATTTAAATCTAAAGATAACATGAATAAACATTATGCATATCGTACCAAATATGATTTGACTCAACAATCTAAAATTACTCGTCAATGGTACAAATTTATGATTGAACATAAAATTGAAATTCCTTTCTTTGCATATTTAGAAGACTATTATAAAAAAATTCAAACAATTACAAAACATAAATGAAAAACTTCTCCTACTACTACTATTAGTTCTAGCCATCCTCCTTTATCTACTATAATTATTAATCATCACGGCTCCGAAGTCCCCGCCTCTCCTTTTAAGTTACCTAGCACTGACCCTGAAATCAAAAAAGTTATTGAACAAAATAATTATACTAATCACTGTTTAAAAACTATTGGTAAACAATTAGATGAGATAGAAACTAATTTAGATGATTACTCTGTTAACCATACTTCTATTAAACAATCTTTAGATCAACCTTTGCTTAATTTACCTAGTAATCATTCCAAAAGACATAGTTTAGTCACTCAAGATAATTCCACTGTTAAAGCTATAGAACAATTATTTAATAAGTTAACCACTTCTGAAAAAGCTTCTCCATCTAGTGAAAAAGGTCTTACTGTATTAAACTAACAACCTACCCATGAGTCTGTAACGTCCTCAAAATTAAAACCCATTAAATATAAAATAAGACATGCATTATTAAAAGAAAAACATTATTATTTAAATCATCAGAGTATTGTGAAATAAAACATCAAAATAAATGCCCTGCAGGCTTACATCTTGCCAAGCCAACACCTGGACACAATTTCATGAGTTCTAACTCAAAACAAATAAAGCCCTAGGCTTGAATGTTTACATAATTCAAATAAAACGACTAAAACAAATAAAATCAAGTCTTCAAGTCCAAATCCTCACAAGCTAAGTCTTTGGAGGTAATGAACCACTTGAACCTGAAAATGAAGTTCCCATATAGGGTGAGCCACGGCCATGAAAAATACTAAACCAAGCATAAGAATTAACTAAAGCATTAGTATTAGATACATGGTTAACACAAGATAATAAATTCCCAATTTTCATGACACGAATGCCTACATTGTCTAGGACATATTGTCAATGACACTTTTCACTTTCCAATATTAATTTCACATTCCAATTATATCATTATGGCTCAGAACCACGCCAACTATACAAGTGATCCAGATGTCACAAAATAAATGAGACCAAAGCTCAAACCATAACACTTCCATCGTCCAATGATACACATTATGATGATGTATCATATCAACAATAAATAGCAATATTGCTATTATCAATAAGCACACATATGAGTGATGCTCTTGCTACCGAGTCCATCCTCTTATCTAACTCTATCTCCTCCCAACAAATCCGGTTTAGAGGTCCATCCCTATCTCTCTAAATCCGTGGAACAAATCCGGTTGAGATTCCCCCCCCTCCCCTCCCCAAGTAGGTTCATCCCCTATCTCCTCCAAATAACATGCATATGCAATGAAACACACAATTGCCATATACAACACATAATCAATACAAGTAATGTTCTGTATTAGTTCAACAGTCAACATATGTGATTTAATTCCAGTTATACCTAAGCCGCATGCAGGGTCTACAACAATCAATGGCTATCCTCCACCGATAGCCCAAAACAGTTATTTCTAAACAAGAAATAAATACATCAATGAATGTAAATTTAACATTCCCAATTCCATGAATTAAACCCAAATTCCACATTATTCCTTTAAATTAATTATACAAATTATTCTAAACCAAAACCCTAAGGTTTCTTCCAAAATTACCAAACTACCCCCCCACATACCAAAATACCAACACTTAGGATTAAAGCGTATAAATGGAGTAGGAAATCCCTACCTCGAAGAAATAAGTCGAAAAGGAGAAGATGAGGATGATGCCCAACACTTGAAAGTGCTCCAAACCAACAATTTCTCAGATTAAAAGGAAGCCCTCACTCTCCTCTACCTTTTTAATGAAGGAACTAGGGTAGGAACACTCCCTAACTAGATCAAACCTAGGAGAGAAAGTGTTTAGAGAAGAAGAAAAGTCAGACTTTAGGGTTTTAGATCAAAAAAAAAGCTTGTTTTAAAATACGCTGCGTATTTATACCCGCAAGGCGCTCGGCGAAGACTCGCTCGGCGACGAGCCGAACCTGAAAATCCTCGCCGAGCTAAGAAATGCTCGCTCGAGCGAATAACAAACCTTTCGCTCGGCGAAGAAATCTCGCCGAGCCAACAAACACCGCTCGTGTCTATGTACTTAAAGCTCGCTCGAGCGAAAAGGACCTTGGCTCGGCGAAGAAGCAAAAACGAAGACCTCGCTCGAGCGAAGAAAGGCGCGCTCGGGCGACCAACCCAAAAAAATGAACATGACCTCTTGGGTTCTAAACCCAAACAACCTCATGTACACCAACAAAACCAATAACTCAAAACTAAAGAATTAAAGGACAACCACAACCATAATAAGATAATGGAATCTACGGGACATAAGTCCGGATACACTACTCAAATGGAAAAAGACCGGGGTCGCTATAAGTCTGTCTCTCCTAAATCAGAAACTGATACAACTGATAATGAAATTAATCAATTAGCCTAACAATTTCAATCCTCTACTCCTAATAAAATTCATTATCCTAAACCTAATCCTACTACTCTTACCAAAAATTGGTATTCACGACCTACTCTCCCAGATCTCAAATACGAAGAAACTAATCTTAATAATCAATTTTCTGTATCTGCTAAAAAGTTATACGAATGGAATATTGATGGTCTTAGTGAAGATCAAATCCTTCAAAAATTAAATCATTTATCCATGGTTGCAAATAGTTATCTTAGTAACTACCCTGATTATACTCCTACTACTACTATTAGTTCTAGCCATCCTCCTTTATCTACTATAATTATTGATCATCACGGCTCCGAAGTCCCCGCCTCTCCTTTTAAGTTACCTGGCACTGACCCTAAAATCAAAAAAGTTATTGAACAAAATTATTATACTAATCAATGTCTAAAAACAATTGGTAAACAATTAGATAAAATAGAACCAATTTAGATGATTATTCGGCTAACAATACATCTACTAAACAATCTTTAGACCAACCATTGCTTAATTTACCTAGTAACCGTTCTAAACGTCATAGTTTAGTCACCCAAGATAATTCTACTGTCAAAGCCATTGAACAATTATTTACTAAATTAACTAACTCTGAAAAAGCTTCTCCATCTACTGAGAAAGGTCTTACTGTATTAAACCAACAACTACCTTTAGCAAATGATTCTGCTCAATCAAAAACTGATAGCACTGATAATGAAATTAACAAATTAGCTCAACAATTTCAATTCTCTAATCTTAATAAACTTACTTATCCTAAACCTAATCCTACTACTCTTACCAAAAATTGGTATTCACGACCTACTCCACCTGATCTCCAATATGAAGAAACTAATCTTAATAATCAATTTTCTGTATCTGCTAAAAAATTATACGAATGGAATATCGATGGTTTTAATGAAGATCAAATCCTTCAAAAATTAATTCATTTATCTATGGTTGCAAATAGTTATCTTAGTAATTACCCTGATTATACTCAACCTAAAATTGTTTCTTTAATCACTTTTGGGTTTACTGGTATGCTCAAATCTTGGTGGGAAAAATACCTTAATGAAGATCAAAGAGAATCAATTTTACATGCAAGTCAAAAAGATGAAAATGATTTACCTATATTTGATTAAACTATTAGTTATTATAAATCTGATGGTATAAATACATTAATCTATACTATAGTCCGATATTTTATTGGTACCCCAACTAATATATATTCTCGTATCCATGATCAACTTACTAATCTTACTTGTCCAACATTAAGTGATTTTAGATGGTATAAAGATGTCTTTACCTCTCGAGTCATGCTTAGAGAAAACTGTACTAAATTTTTTTGGAAAGAAAAATTTATTAATGGATTACCTAGTCTTTTTGCTCATAAGATTAGAGATGTCCTTAGTCAACCTACAGGTGTTATTGAATATGATACCTTAACTTATGGTAATATAATTAGTACTATTAAAAAAGAAGGCTTAAGAATGTGTATTGATCTTAAACTTAGTCAAAAAGCTGCTAAAGATAAACATACGGCTAAATATGAATTAGGTAACTTCTGCGAACAATATGGTTTACCTCCTGTAGCACCCTCTTGCTGCAAAAAACATAAATACACTAAACATAAGTCATCCTACAAATATTCTAATAAATATAAAAAGAATTATACACCTTCTAAATCCACTGATAAATTCTATACTAAACCCAAAAAGAAATATTATAAGAAATCACATCCAAAATCTAAATCTAATAAAGATGTTACTGTAGACACCCAATTTTTGACCGACCTTAAGACTCAGACGTCACCGATTGAGCGCTTGGTGATGTTGCATGTTGTGCTCGTTCAGAAGTCTCAGAGTCAGCATGGCCTGCCTCCGGACTTAGAACTCTCTTACATGCCTTGCCTCGGTTTGCGAACCGGACTCGGTTTCTCTGCTTTTCTTTCGAGGGAGGAGGTCCGAGACCATCTCTCGGTGGCCGTGGGCTACATTTCGTGGCCGAGGCCATTTTGCCCATTTCGAGCCGTCGAGCCGTGTGCCTCGGTTCGGGACCACCCAACCATCTCCGATTCCTCCGGTTTTGGCATGCATCTCATTTACTCCATTTCGAGGACACTGGGTCTTAGATACCCACCGTGGCCAAACACCACTTTCGATGCTTAACGGCCGATTTTCAGACCGAATCAAGCGTTTTGGCCCCGAGCATTCGTCTTGCATCGGTTTTTGTTCATTTTTGGCAGGTACCTCTGTTTTATCACCGAAAAGATCACTGGAGGGTGGGAGGCCAGCAATTGTCTCAGCAACCAGTTATGCTCCTCCGGCGCCCCCCGGCGCCCGTTTTTCTCACTTCCGGGCTAATGTTGAACACCCTAGGGCCATTTTCTTCGAGCCAAAACCACATATTTGTGTTGTACACACATGGGAGGATCCTAAAAACACATGGCCAGCCAGTAATTCTCATTGACCCTTTTGAACCCCTTCTAAAAGTGGCATGTTGTCTCTCTTATTTCAGAGTTGCCAATTTCCAACCATAGGGTCTTGTTGTACACACATGGGAGGACACCAATCTTAGGTGGCCGGCCAGTAATTCTCATTGACCCTTTTGACCCCTAGCCGGCCGGCCATAGGGGGTGGCTAGCCGGCCACCTCCAGCAAAAGTAGATGGCCGGCCATGCTTCTTGGGAGGTGTGTTTTACAGCTATATAGCTGTATCTCCCAAAATATCTGATTTCGGGGGATATTTTGTAAGCAAGGGAACTTAATCCCTTAAGGCCTACACTCTTTCACACACTTTGGCACACCATCCTTGCATGCATACATCTCTCTCTCTCTCCCTCAAGAGTTAGAACCTTGGCCTCAAGCTTACAAACACATATCCATCTCCATCTCTTTGATTCTTCTCAAGTTTGGTGCCATTTCTTCATCACCATCAAGCACCACCACTACCACTCCATTTCCAGAAGCAAGGAGAGGTTTTCAGAGGCTTAGAAGCAACATTCCTCAAGCCAAGAGGTAGAAAAGAAGAGGTCTTCAAGGGTAAGTCTCCATTTCTCTCTTTTGTAGCATTTTCTTGCTTCATTTCTTAAGCCTACTTGCTCACTGTTTTGGGCTCCAAACTTAACTAAAACTAGGTCTATTTTGAGCTATTATTAATGTTTGTTCAAGGGATAAACCCTATTTGAGCCCTCCATTTGTCACTTGCTTCAATATCATCTTATATGCCATTTTTTTGCATGAAATTTCTAGCCTATGAGTGATCTGTTTTCGAGCATAATGTAAACTGTAAGTGGGCCTATTTTGAGCCCCTCTTCAACATTGAAGAAGGGATCAATCCTGTTTGGGTCCTCTATCTTGCACTTACTTCATAATTTCTCCTATTTACCATAAATTTGCATGATTTTTTTGGCCTATATATAAATTGTTTTGGAGTTTGTTATGAACTATGAGTAAGCTTATTTTGTGTCCCTCTACAACATTGTAGAAGGTATCAATCTTTTTTGGGGTCTCCATGTAGTACCTACCATTCTACCCCTCTTTGGCCCTCATTTTTGCATGCTCTTTTAGGCTTATCTAGCCTCTGTTTTCAGCCATCATCAGAACTGGAATGAGCCATATTTTGACCCTCTGGGAATATTTCATTAAGGGTCTTCTCTTGTTGGATGAATGTTTGGCCTACTTCATGTTATATCCTCTTGTGGCCTCAATCTTGCATGGCATTTTTAGCATATTTTCATACTGATTTGGGGGATATCATATACTGTAAATGTGTATATTTTTAGTCCCTCTTCAGTTTTATAGAAGGGTATTTTTCCATTTGGGCATTGCATATATCACTTACTTCAATACCCCTCTTGGGGAGCCATTTTTGCATTCTTGCTTAATCCTATGTGTGCTTGCTGTTTAGCCCTTTTTTATGACTGAAAAATTCTTTTCTTGGGGCTTCCTTGCTACTGTATTTTCATTCCATGTCTATATTGTGCATGTTTGGTATAGCTATAGGCCATTTCGGGTGCCTAAATTCATGTTTCGGGACCATTTCATGCATCGGGTGTACTTTCGCCTCATTTCGGGGCTGTTTTTCCCCACATTTCAGTGCCAAAATTCATTTTCATGTTTGCATATCATTTCCATGCCATTGCATTCCATATGCCATTGCAGGATTTCGAGGCACTTCATTTTCATCCAGCGGCGTCTTATGTGAGTGTGGCTGAGGCTCTCTCATGTTAGTGTAAGTCCATTTTGCATCCTGTATGCCATTTTAGTCTCATTGCATTCCGTATGCCATTGCCTCGGTTTGCGTGCCCGTGTGCACGCATTTCGAGGCACTTTTTTTTTATCCGATGGCCTCTTATGTGAGTGTGGCTGAGGCTCTCTCATGTTGGTGTAAGCCCATTACTGCATTGCGTATGTCATTTCATCCGTAGAATTGTGTATGCTTGGTTGTGTGTTACCTCGTTTAGCGTGTATGCCATTCCATGACATTGTGTATGTTAGGATTGCATATTAGCTACATTTCATGCATATCATGCATATTGCATCGTGTTCGGGATAGGAGTTAGTCTTGCACGGAGAACGAACCTTTAGACGAAAGTGACGGAACGGGTCTCAATTCCCAAGTCACTGACACTCCGGATCACCCATGATGGAGTTAGGTTTTGTTATAGCATTCATACGCATTCATCTCATATTGAGTTGTGCAATTCGGCTCATCGGCCATCATGCATCGAGATACGTGATTGGTGGCACGAGGATCGAGGCATGTATATATTTGTGAAATACATTGCTATGCTCCTTTCCTGCTCTCTGTTGCAACAAAATCAAGAATCAGCAGTCTTTCGAGGCTTGGCACGCATTTCGAGAAACATTGCAAACAGAGGCTAATCGGGGCATCGCCGTGGATTTCAGCAAAATTTCAAACATGCATCATCTCATTATCCGGAGCAGAGTCAAGGCAGCCCCCTGGCTTGCATGCCAATTTACAGTTTTCTTTAGTTAATTTGTTAACTAATTAGGAGTCTGTATATTATTCGGACTGTATATTTCGGACTGTATTATTCTTTCATTTCGGACTGTATTATTTATTCGGACCCTCCGCTCGAGGGCATAATTGTAATAAGTGTGGGTGAGTGTGATGTATGTCTTCCAACTCCCACTTCTTTCTCCCTTTTATTTACTTGCTTACAATGGTTAGATATAGGGCATATTTCAATTAGCATACAGTATGACAGCATATTTGCATCATTCATCTGTTTTGCACGCTCGTTTAGCGATCATACAAACTGCATTTGTATTTCAATTCCGAATTGAGTACGTGATAATTGTAGCATTTCATATGCCATGTTTAGAATAGCCGAGCCTGCTATAATTCGTATCTTTGCATGTGTTGCATTAGGCATTACAGTATACTTAGGATCATACATGATTTCTAATAAGCTTCTGTTTTGGCTTGGAGTACTCGGTGAGTTTTATGCTTTAGCATCCTTGCATGCGTGTGAGTGACTGCCATGAGTAGCATTCTTACCATGAGGCTAAATGCTCATGTGATATAACTGCCTTGAATGCCTGTGGGTGGAGGTTGAGTTACTTGGATTGGAACAATTCATCAAATGTTTGTTTTAAGCCCACTAGATGGTGGCAAAATCACGTTTTTCTAAGCCCACCTGAGGGTGGCAAATCCGCGTCTTAGCCTACTTGTAGGTAGCACCATCAAACCATTTTCAAACAAACAAACATGAAATGTTTTGTTCCAATTCAGGCGATTCAGTCTATACTTGTATGCTGTGCGCATCACATAGTAACTTAGGCTAATAACCGGAATAAGAACTCACAATGTTTTCAAAATAAGATATCATGGTTAGTAGAGACCGGTCTTTGACCGGGCGAGCGGGGGTGCTCACGAAGTGACCTTCCTCAATCGTACCCAAGTTCCCGAGCCGAGGCAACTTTGGTAATGACGGACACGTGGCCTTTTGGCACCGAGTCAGGGTTTCCTAAATTTCCCATTTTAAAACATTTAGGTGGCGACTCTGTATCTGGCAAAGCAGTCCATGTTTGGCACTTCTTTCAAAAAATCTGTTTTCAAAATCGATTTGCCGGATTTGGACTCTTTGGTTCAAGATTAAGAACTGTGACATTTGAGTCCTTCGAACTGTAGTGACCCAATATCGAACTAGAACGGGGGAGACTCGCACTCCCTTCCCTCGGGATGCGTTCGGGGACGTCTACAGTTACCTATTATAATTGTGGTTAAAAAAGTCATTATTCTAATAAATGTAAAGAAAAACAAAAATTAAAAGATAAAGTTAATCAACTACAAATTAATGATGAATCAAAAAAACAATTATATGAAATCTTTCAATTAAACCAATCTGTTAGTAATTCTTCTTCTGATAATCCTGATACTTCATCTGATTACCATTCACCTAGTGATACTTCTGATAATAATATTGAATTAGGATGTAATAATGTTTGTTGTAAACCAGTTAAACAAATCACTGTTCTTACTAAATAAAATCAAGAAGAAACTGCTCTTATTGAATTAATTAGTCGTTTAGAAGATCCAGAGTTAAAACAAAAATATACTGATAAATTAAAATTTTTATTAACCAATCATAATAAGAAACCTAAGTTTGATAAACCAATTTTAGTTTATCCAAAACCTTAGATGTGTCACCCCGAACGTTTAATTAAGTATCACATAAATATTTAGAGTTATATATAATTATGGTTGCATGTGATGATAGACTATTAAATAAATAAATATATAAATCTAATTTGGCATTGGGTTATCAAATATAGGATTAATTAGAAATTATTTGGGGACAAGTTAACACATTTATGGAATTATAATACTAGTTGGGTTAAATTAAAGTTAAAAATAGTAAATAAATAATAATACAATGATAAGATGTAATTTAATTGGATACACTAAAAAATTTAGCACCAAAACAAGTAAATAAATAAATAAAAAGAAGAAAAGAAAATAAAAATAAATAATAAAAGTTTAAGCTAATGTTGGCCCAGCAAATGCCTTGCAAATATTGGTCCAAGCAAAAAGGCCCAAGTACATATATATATATATATATATTGAGGAGATTTATACTTATCCAGTAAGATGCAAATCTGTGAATTGAATCTACAATTAAGGCTCAATCTACTAGCTTAATGATGCCTCCATTTAGAGAGGTTACGTGGCATTCACATCAAGACTCGGGTTGCAGTATAAAAGGGGCAAAGGTGTTGTAAATAAAGAGAAGGGAAAAACAAAAGAAAAAAAAAAGAAAAGAAAGAAAGAAAGAGTAAAAAACCGAGAGAAAGAAACTTATAGTAGAGAAGTTCTGATAGTAAAGTAAGGCTAAGGGTTATAACTAAGGTGAATTATATTATACCTTGATTTACCATTATATGTTTTACGAATGTTTTGAGTTACCATAGCTTATTTTATGCAAGTTATATTTATTAAGTTATATAAATAAAAGTTATGTTTATAAATGTTTCAGTTACGTGGGTTACTTTCTAAACTCTATTTACTTAAAAGGAAATTTGTTTAACTTTTAGTATATATTTGACTATAACCTTATAAACAATTATGTTTTGTAAGTACCACCACGGGAGTTCCACGCCTTGGGGGACTTAAATAACCACTGGTCTCTGTTTGACCACTTTGTGGTCCTCTGTTTGTCATAGATCCATTGACCTCTGTTCTGACTGCCACTTCTGTGACCTCTGTTCTGTTCTGTTTTATACCATGGTTATGATTATTTATGTACATGATTTCTGTATTCCGCCATTTTAAATAAACTGTGATTTCAAATTAAATTATGTAAATATTTTAGCCTAACTGATTATCCATGGTTATTTTGTATTCCCTATACTCTTGGCATAATATTTCTTACTCTGTTGTGTGCTTATAGCTGTTACCCCTTTCAGGTGACTAGATATAGGGGAATCCATAACCCCACAAAATGGAACCTGAATATGGACTGATGTTGAATCACTATTTTATCTTTCTTTTCTTTTTTATATATTTCTGCTCCCTTTTGTTTCTATTCGGGGCTGGTCACTGAATAATAAAATAATGAAAGCCCTAGAAATGTATTTCCTCTTTCTTAAATAGTAAAAATGAAATAAAATTTCTGTTTAATTATTTTTTATTTTCGCTTGCGCAGCTTAATTTGCTTCGAATAAGAATAAGTTAGTAAGTTGCGATTCCAATCCTACGCCCCTGGAGTTGGGTCGCGACAAAGGTGGTATCAGAGCAGCAGTTCAAAAAAAAAAACTATTTTAATCTAATCAGGAAGTTTAAAAGTTATAAATAAATCTATAAATAAAACTATATAGCTAAGAAAAATATAGTAAAATAAAAATGAAATAAAATAAATAATAATAAATATTTACCTGCACCATTAGTTTTTCTGTGTAAAATCTCACGTTTATTCTGGTGTTATAGGGATGTCAGAGATTTACCTTGATGATGCTTTTTGGAATGACCTCTAGGCCATCAACTTAGATGAAATCTTAGCTGAACACCCTGCCCCCACCCCTGCCCCTACCTCACCTGAGGGTTGGGGAGATTCTGAGGAAATAGTCAGGGGATTGCACCCAGGCCTTGGCCGGTTGATGGGTCGGCCAATTTATATCCAGGTTGACCCCACCGACGTCCTACACTTATTATGGAGGCACAGCCTTATCCATACATGCAGACGTTTTCTCGGACCATCTCGCGTCCTTGGCGTCGCCCCGGGTCACGACCGCCCGCATTATATTATAGGCCCTCTACCCCAAGAGTTTGCAGCCAGGAGGGGGAACGTATACCCCGAGGATTATATTTTCACCACAGTCCCTAACCCATTGGAGATCATTAATATTCAAAATGTTGACTTTGATAATGACCTGTCATATGTTGAGACACCTGGATGGATTGTCGACCGCGCATTTGTGGGTCATATACGGTCTATCTCCATTTTCATGGTCCAGGTAGCATGGATGTGTTTTGGTGTAGCCTAGTTGGGGTGGGAGTTTGAGCTTTTTATGCAGCACTATTTCCCCTGATTTTTCGGCCCATCTGACCTACCACTCTAGATCTGGGTAGTAGGAAATCTTTTGTATGCTAATCCTGATGTGTTCTAATCCCTTTTTGTTGACTTTTGTTTTTGTTTACCTCAGGGATGGGACACTAACATATTCTGACTAATGTAATAAAAAAAAATGTGTAATGTTGGCATTTCATATAAATATAGATTGTGTTACATATATATATATATACTGCGTTGAGAATTAATGCCTTGTTTATTACTTTGTAGAATGGCTAATAATGGTAATGGAAGTGAATCATCTGTTAGTGGCACTAAATCAATGGAAAGAGTAATGGAAAGAGCGATTACTAGCTTTCTGCAAGCCTTGCAAACTAATATCAACAATGGGACGCGGAGCAGCGGGAAGGGCTTACTATAAAAGCAGTTCGAGATCTCAAACCCACCACATTTACCATGCCTGCACCCAATGGTAGCAGACTCTTGGGTTAAAGACATGGAAAAGACTTTTCGTGCCCTACCCTGCACCGAGAGACAAAAGGTAACTTTCGCCACTTTCACTTTCAAAGACAATGCACAGGAATGGTGGCTTCTCACTCTGGCCAAAGAAGAAATTACGACTTGGGCAAGATTCTTGGAAGTATTCTCTAAAAATACTTTCCAGATTCATTATGAAATGTATGCATCCGAATTCATACATCTTAAGCAAGGAACCATGACGGTGGCCAAATATGAGAGCAAGTTCACACAACTCGCTCGGTTTGCAACATACGCCATCCCCAATGAAACTCAAAACCAAGAAAATTTGAAGGGATTGATGTCGAATTAAAGATGACTTGAGGTCTTGAAATTGCCAACCTATGCGAAGTGGCGACCGCATACATAGCGAAAAGGAATTAAAGCCTCGTTCTCGAGAACCAAGCTACAAGAAGCTTATTCGAAAGGGATAACAAAAGACCCGGTGTTGCACCTCATAAGAAGGTGAATACGGGCGCAACCAACCCAGGCCATCAAGGTCCTACCAACTCTCGAGGTGGCACTATTCCAAATTGCCCCACTTGTGGGAGGGCTCATTAGAGACAATGCCATCGGGACACAGGAGCATGTTTTAGATGTAGACAGTTTGGCCATTTGCTAAGGGATTGTCCAAAGATGGTTAATCCTACAGCCAGCCCCTCTGGCCCAGTTAGGAGACCCACGGAACCTGGAGGAGAAAAGAAAGACCAAAACCGCCAAGGTCGGCCTTTCGCCTTGGTACCTGGAAAACCAAAAGTTATCAAAAATGTTGTGTCAGGTACACTTTCTGTTTGTGGTCTTTTAGCTCATGTCCTTATTAACTCTGGGTCAACTCATTCTTTTGTTGCACCACACTTTGCTGCTAAGTGGACATCAACCCCCAAACTATTAGGACATACATTGTCTGTGTCTTTTCCTTCTGGTAAGTCTGTCTGTAGTACTGATGTGTACAGATCTTGTGTTGTATTCCTAAAAGGCAAAACCTTATATGTAGACTTGATTCCCCTCCGCATTGGAAACATTGATGTAATCTTAGGTATGGATTGGCTGGCTGCCAACCACGCCTTTATCGACTGTAAAGCCAAAAAGGTCTCTCTCTCAAGTTACCAAACCAACCCGAACTTGTCTTTGATGGGACTGAAGTTTCTAACCCTTCCTGTATTATATCCTCCATAGCGGCCCAACGACTTCTAAGAAAAGGTTGTGGTAGTTATATTTGTTATGTGATTGATACACAAAAAGAGGCCCCCACCGTTGATGCAATTCCTGTAGTTCGCGAATTCCCAGATGTCTTTCTTGAAGATCTACTCGGTATTCTAGTTGATCGGGAGATCGAATTCACTATTGAAACCCAACTTGGCACGCAGTCTATATCAAAAGCTCCTTATCGCATGTCGATGATAGAATTGAAAGAGCTAAAGACTCAACTCCAGGAACTCTTGGACAAAGGCTTCATTTGGCCTAGTACCTCACCCTGGGGAGCTCCAGTATTGTTCGTGAAGAAAAAGGATGGCACAATGAGATTATGCATCGATTACTGGGAGCTGAATAAGGTTACCATCAAGAATCGATATCCTCTGCCGTGAATCGATGACTTGTTCCATCAACTTCAAGAAGCACAAGTATTTTCCAAAATTGACTTACGTTCTGGCTACCATCAACTAAAAGTTAAAACGGAAAGCATTGAAAAGACTGCCTTCAGAACCCGTTACGGGCACTACGAATTTCTCGTCATGCCTTTTGGCGTCACAAATGCCCCAGCAGCCTTCATGGACCTCATGAACAGAGTATTCAAACCCTATCTTGATGAGTTCGCCATCATCTTCATTGACAACATCCTCATATACTCCAAGTCACTAGAAGTGTGACAACCCTCACCACTGATTACTGTTAATCGAAGACTGAATATGATAAGTGACTGTTTAAACTGAAATTCTAAACTAATTAATTGAGTATACTAGTTTAAACGCATTTCTATCTGTTTGACTGGTAAATTATCTGTTTATATTATGTGTTTAAACTGCGAATTGAAGGCCTTATCGGCAGTCGAATTAGGAATTGATTAATGTTTTATGATCATTAGAAATTATGTGATTTTATGGTATATTTAATTGAAATGTGATTCTGTATGATTAAATTAGATTAAAATAAGCTAGATTACAAAAGTTGGCCCTATTTACCATTTTGCCACCTAGTGGATTAATCTAGGCAACTCCTCTCCACTTCATACACTCTTGACTAAACATTTCATCAGTCTATTTTGAGAGTCACAACCGACTAGAGAGAGAGAGGGTAGGAGAAAATCTTGAGTTCTTGAGAATTGGCTTGGAGATTGAGAGAAATTAAAGGGATTCTTGCATATTTGGGCTTCTACACTTGAATTGAGGACATAAGGTAGAGAAATCACTCTCTTAATTGTGTATCTAAGTTGCATCTAGGATGGATCATGGTAGTTTAGAGAGCTAAGTCTAGGATGGGCTCTAGTATGTTGTATTGTAGCTCGAATCATGCATGCATGTTTACATTGTTGAGTTTGGAGGTTGGATTTCATGGGAATCTTGCATGCATGTTCATGTTTGTGTTAAAATCCATGAATTCATCTTGTCCTTGAAGAAATTGACTCACCTGAGCATGTATTTGAAGCTTTAAAGTTTATTTAACTCATGCATGTTGCATTGAGGTCATGTTCATGAAATTTGGTTTGAAATTGGGTTTAATTGAACTACCTTTGGGCTTCGATTTCTCAAATGGATCTTTGAAACATGTAATGTTATGAGTTTTGAAGTGTTTTCCAGAAAAGTAGCCCAAAATGATCAAATTTGATACATTTGAAGTTGATTTTGAGCTTGAGGTTCAAATCTGGGAATTCCAGATTTTGGACTTACGCTCGAGCGGGGTGACTAGCGCTCGAGCGTGAAATTCTGTGCTCCCAAAGACTTTGCAATCGTTTGAAGTCTGCTCGAGCGAGGTATTGGACGCCGAGCGGGTCCTTGTTCTCACGACGAAAAGTGTCGAAAGTGCCCATCGGCGTGATTTTCACACATTCAATTTTGGTATTTTGCGATGACGCTCGAGCGAGTAAGTCTACGCTCGAGCAGAAACCTTTTGTTGCATGTCCGCTCGAGCGGAGTTAGTCACGCTTGAACGGGACCTCTGTTTTCTGAAAATTCTGAAAATGTTTTCAAAGTGCATTTTTGCATCCTCATTCCATTCTAAGCATTCTTAGGCCTAGTTTAAGGCATCTTAATGAGGATATTGATGTAGAACCACACCGAGTCAGGTTAGGGATTAAGTTATTGTTTCCCAACTGTGTAGCTTAGTGTGTGTTCATTCTGTAACTGTGTAGGGTTGGCATCCGTGGACGCTCTAGCTTATTTGCAGCCTAGAACTCTATGAGTAACAATGTTGTAAAGATATGTTCAATAATGATTATCTTCTGAACAATTAAACTGTACTGTTTTTGAAATGATACTGTTACTGGATGAATGATGTCCTATTTGTGAACTGTATTTGTGGCATCCATAGCATTTATCATATCAGATCAAGTATCGCTCGTTATAAAGATCTCTGGCGGTTCCCATGTTGGAACCACTATCGCCATTGATATGATGGCCATCAATCGATCGCTCGTCTGCTAAGACCTCTCATCGCTTATCGCATCGCTATACTAATGGATGTACCACATATGACTGTTATAACTTCTGAATGACTGTTATGGCCTAAAATATGAGCCACAAACTAAATGACTGATATACTGTTTAAATGACTGTTTTCACTGCTGAAAGGACATTCATTCTTAACCTCTTTACACATGTGTTATTCACTAGGCTTTAGCTCACTGCTCATACATATATGTAGGTGTTCAGGCACCGGACCGTTGCTAGGGCCGTCAGGCAAGCTTTTGTTTTGTCAGCCAACCATTATGCTTCACTGTGAGGTTCCAGATCCGTTCAAGCTTAGGCTGCTTTTGGGTTGTCTCAGATTCACCCTATCTGTCTCTATTCTATCATGCTATATAGACCATTACCGTACTATTTGAGTAGGGATTAAGTCCCTATCCTAAATGATTGTAAATACTGTGTATTGTTTGTACTGATTGTATAAATGTTATGAAAAGTCTTTTTGCATACAGACTGTCACAGCTCATTGGACATTATTTGTTTACTATTTTGGCTTCCGCCATGCCCCGCATCAGACATCGTGTTATCAAGTAGCGGGCCTTGAAATCTCGGATTGCTAGCCGGTTACGGTGCTAACCCCATAGGGGCAGGTTTGGATCGTGACAAGAAGCCCATGACCAGCACTTGCGAATGATACTACAAATGCTACGTGATCATAAACTTTATGCCAAGTTAAAAAAATGCGAATTCTGAATCACTAGTGTACACTTTCTTGGTCACATCATTAATAAAGATAGCATCTCGCTGACCCCAAAAAGTCAGTTAATGGTGGATCGCCACGACCCACTAATGTCGAATTGTTTCTTGGGTCTAGCTAGCTATTATCGACGCTGCAAGATTTCTCAAAGATAGCATTGCCCTTGACCCAAATTTAACTCAAAAAGAACACAACCTTTGAATGGATCGATAAACAAGAGCGTTGCTTTCAAGAATTAAAAGGTCGACTTGTGACCCTATACTAGTACTCCTATCGAGCAAATGGGTTCAGAATCTATAGTGATGCTTCATACAATGGGTTGGGTTGCGCTCTCATGCAGCCGGAAAAGTCATTGCTTATGCGCCACGACAATTAAAGACTCACGAGAAGAACTACCCGACTCACGATTTGGAATTGGCTGCGATGATCTTTGCTCTCAAAATCTGGCTATTATCTCTACTGATAACCCGCGAGATTTATAATCGACCACAAAAGCCCGAAATATCTATTCACGTAAGAACTAAACATGAGGCAACGGCGGTGGTTAGAATTTATGAAAGACTACGATAGAGATCCATCACCATCCGGGCAAAGCAAACGAGTAGGGCAAACGACCGAGTCCGAAGTCAAC